>CAEMYA010000272.1:355170-399631 GCA_903131615.1 Diplodus sargus
AAAAAAAAAAAAAAAAAAAAAAAAACCCTACAAAAAAGTACTTAAAGTAAGAAAAGTCAAAGTAGTGCAGTAAACTGTTCTCTGGCAGTGATTTCATATCATATCTGAGCATCATATTCTATGACATCATCATGTTTGTTTGTTTGTTTGTTTGTTTGTTGCAGATCCTCAGACGGAGTCAACATGTGGCAGGAAATGTTTCTGCTGCTGCTCCACAGTGTCGAAGGTACGACATGTGTAAAAATGTGACCTCTCAGAAACAGATTCTTTAAGATGTATAAGTTTATTTTCAAAAGGAAAGTTCATTAAAAAGAAAGAATTATACTTGTCTACTTACAAAAGTGAATGTTTTTTAAATATTTAAAATGTGATTACATATATTTTATATACATTTACCATTGTTTATTTAACGTTATTTAATATATATGTAATTTCTTTATTTAAATACTTTTTTTATATTAATTTCTTTTATAAAGAATTAAAATATTTAAGATATACAGTTGTTGTCTGTTCCCTGATTGCATTCAACATTATCACCAGCTGCTACTAGAAAAGAAATATCACTGTGTTTGTTTATTTGCAGTCCAAAATAATAAATCTTAAGTTAACATCAGTTGTTTTATAATCTAAACGACTTCACAACAATCATATTTCTTAGTCCCTCCATGAAATTAAGTAAAAACTGCACAGAAACAACCATGAATGGAATAAAACATTCACTGAACAGAATAAACTGAAGGGTTGTTGTGTTGCAGCTGCAGTGGCGTCTCAGTGCTGGCAGGGGGCGACCTTCTCCGAGGCCGTGGTGTCTCCGGCGCTGGAGAGCAGCGGGATCATGCGGGTTCCAGGTGTGGCGTCTCTGCCGCAGTGTGTGGTGGCGTGTTGCAACCTGCCGGATTACGACCTGGCCTGGATGTTCGAGGGCCGCTGCTACATCCTGAACTGCCAGCAGAGGGAGAACTGTCGGCCCCGAGAGCGACCCGGGGCCGACTCCGTCCTCGCCTTCCTGCGGAGAGCGTCACCGCAGACGCTGGTGCTGCAGTCTCTGGTGAGAGGGGAGCCCTACAGCGGCCGCTGGATTCCCCTCTCCAGGTCCTCTGAGGCCCCGGGGGACCTGGAGGCCCTGAAGGACCTGGCCCTGTTCAACGGGCCTCGGCAAGACTTCCCTGACCCGGGCATGCAGGATGTGGAATACTCAGAGGGAAGCCAGGAGGAGAGAGGAGGGCCCGGTTCAGAGGTGGAGGTGACAGAGCAGCCGTCACTGAAAGGAGGAGGCGGGTTCAACCAATCAGAGGCGGCGGACGGTCCAGAGAGGGAGAGCGGCCCGGCCCAGAATAGAGGCTCCTCTGGGGGGAACATCAGTGGAGGAGACGAGGACAAAACCAGGAGACCGACGGCAGATCCTGCTGCTGCAGAGAGAACGGTGAGTGATGAATAAAACAGTGAAGCCGGATCAGAACGAGGACGACTGAGGCCAAACCTCAAGATATGACACAGCAGATTTCTGCATTAGAACGTCTAAAAACTCAGCAGAGACTTTGGTTCTGGTTCTGGTTCTCTGTCTCCTCTGTAGCGTTACGTTCATGAAGTCCAAGTTACTTTTTCTTTGTTACACACAGAGGTAAACACCAGCTGTGGAGGTTCTGTGGGGGAGTTACGTGTTTCCTGAACGTGTTTGTATTCTTTTCACAGACTGAAGCCGAGAGCGGCGCTGATCCGACATCGACGACACCGTCAGTACCACAGGAACAAACAACTGACTCCACACAACACGACCATATAAGGACGTTACCAGCCACGCCTGCTGCTCCTCATCAGACCTTCAGCACATCGATACAGCCAGGTAGACCTGAGAGTGTGATGTCATCGTTAAAGGAGCAGTCTGTCGTTTAGTTGAAGAAATGTTAATGAGCAGAGAAAGATTCTCATTGGCTGAAACAAACTAGATAATCAAACTCTCTTTGTGTTCACGACTGAATAAACAAACTGAACTTAGAGGACAACACAAGTTATAATGTTTCACTGTGTTTACATGTGGCGGACCCTGCCACCTCTCTAGCTTTAGACAGAGTTTGAATTTCTTCTCTAGAACTTCACAGTGCACCTGAAATAACCACCTTTAAATCTGTGTATTTATTCATATTATCATCAGAAAATAACAAAACCAACTATTTATATTTTTCCACCAAAAATTCAGATTCAGAAGCTCACCTCCGTCCTTCACCTGCAGATCGACCCCTGATGGTGTCCCTGGGAAACCCTGCAGCGCCGACGCTACCCACTGTTAAACCTGAAGCTTCAGTTTCTCCTAAACCCACAACTGGTACTACACACACACACACACACACACACACACACACACACACACACACACAGAACCATCATTAGTCGTTCACTGAAGTTAAACATCAAGTGAGAATACAAAGAAAAGTATAATTTAACCATTTGTACAATATGTGACCAATAATGAGTCTTTGTTCAATTATTTGTTTTTTTTAATCATTTAAATTTAATTTTATCTTATTTTTTTATTTCATTTTATTCTTTTTAAAGGTGTAATATAAAGGATGTGGCAGAATTATAGTTGAACACATTAAAAAAGTAAACGAACATCAGGAACAGAGTGAAGAAACAACAGAGTTGATGTCAGCGATCTTTGTTCTGTGTTGTGAGGTGTCACTGAAGTTAGCATGCTAACCAGCTAGCCTCCTAACAGCACTGTGTAGCTCAGAGGCGACAGTCTGATAATAATCAACAACATAAACTCATAAATGTGAAGAAAGGAAATATTGTGACTCCTATTTTCATTATAAACAGAAAAATCCAACCGTCCACCGTCTGAACTCCAGTTTCTGTCTCTGACTGAACTCAGACCAGTTTAATCTGCTCGTTAACTCGTCGTCAGACTCAGTTCATTCAGACTGGACTCAAACTGAGTCACAGTCACCAGAACAGTTCTGGTTTGTCTCCTCTGGTCCGAATCAATCCTCAGTCCACAGTAACATGTGAAGGTATTCTGGCTCTACACGCTGATGATGTCCGACTCTCTCTCTCTCTGTTCTTGTCCCCGGAGTCATAGTCCTGGTCAGAGTCGCTGTAAATCACCTCTGTAGTGTAAATCACCTCTGTAGTGTAAATCGCCTCTGTAGTTTGTCCACTATCTTCAAACAGACCTCCGTCTCTCTCTGAGGCTGAGTTCAGTCCCAGTTTGGTGTCATCTCGTCTTCCCTGGTTGGCGGCTGTGCCTGGTTGATTGTTACTTGTGTTCTCTCGATGTTCCACAGACATGTTGAAGATGTTCCTCTCAGCAGCTGGAGCTCCACCAACGTCCAGCCACCCTCCAGCCAGAGCTGTGACCTCTGACCCCTCCACCACCTCAGCTCCCAGCACCGACCCTCCAACCACGACGGAGCCCTCCATTACGACCGCTGCAGAGTCTGGTAAACATAGAAACACATGAGGAAACACTGACATGTTTATTTAGATGGATGATGTGATAAATGTCACATTTTGTGCAGTTTAACCTAAAAACAGGGCAGAAGTAGTTTTATTATTTTAAAGGTAAAATGGTTGATCACTGTGTTTCACTGTGTCAAATAAACTAAAACAGAATCTTTACTGTCCTCTTCTTCTGTCTCTGCCCTTCCGTTCAGTGTCAGAGGTCACGGGGTCAAACCGTGGCCCGCTGGCCGTCGTGGGTCCTGACAGGAAGTTGTTTCTCCCCGTCAGCAACTTGTCGCTGGACGGCAGCGGTAGCTCCGATGACCGCGGCATCGTCAGCTACCACTGGGACGCCGTCAGGTACAAACAGCTCCTGAAGAACGTTTTTAATCAGATAAGCTCGGCTCATCACACGTCAGACTCACCTGTGTGATCTCCGACATGTTTTTCCAGCGGTCCTCCAGGGTTAAAGCTGGAGGGAGCGGACCAGGCGGTTGCCACGGCGACGGGTCTTCAGGTTGGAGGCTACACCTTCAGACTGACCGTGTGTGACCAGGAGGGGGCGACAGACAGCGCTGTGCTGACGGTCCGGGTCCAGGAAGGTGAGGCGGCGTCACTTCATGAGCTCTTCTGCACCTCCACAAAACTCTCTTTACTGACATTCTGTGAACAAAACAACCGATCAATGATTAAATATTGTTTGTTTCCAACCGTTAAACCTCGTTACTAATGTGTTGATACAACTGTGTTTCTGTCGCTCTTCCTCCTGCAGCCAGAAGTCTTCCTCCCGTCGCTCACGCCAGCGGCAGCCACACTCTCACTCTGCCCAACAACTCTCTGGTCCTCAGAGGCTCCGTGACGGACGGAGACCAGACGGAGGTCCACTACCTGTGGGTCCGAGACAGCCAGAGTCCTGCTGCTGGGGTCAGTACACAGCACTGATACAGGAGGTCTGATCCAAACTTCAAGAATATTTTGGAGTTAGATCAGGAGGGAAAATACAACACTTTTTTGTCCATGGATTTTAGCCAAAAGATCACATTGAAATTTTTGTTAAAAAGAGATGAAAAAAACCTTTGAAAAAAGTTTGAAAAAATTGAAATAAATTTTTTTTCTTGTAAAAAAAAAAGAAAAAGAAAAGATCCACCCTGAAATTTTTGAAAAAAAAAAAAGAAAATTAAAAAAACTTGGAAGAAAAGAAATTTGAAAAATTGCATTTCTGAAAGCGTATTGAAATTTCTGAAAAAAAACAACCAAAATTTGGAAATTTGGGGAAGAAATAAAAAACAAACAAACAAAAAACCTTAAAATGGGAAAAAGAATCCGAACTGTAACATTTAAAGGACTAAACTAAATTGTAATTTTGGAAACTTTAAAAAGAAACCCTCCCTCAAATTCTTTTGGAAAAAGAAAAAGAAAATCCTTGAAGAAAAAAAATATCAGTTTTTTGGGAAAAAATTAAATGTTTCAAGAAAAAAAAATTCTCCCAATATTTCAGAACAAAAGAAAATTAGCCTCTGGAACTTTTCTGAAAATTTTCTATTTTAAGGATTTCAGGTAATGTCCTGGGGATTATTTAGAAATGGAAAAAAATAATATGTTTTATATTTCACAGACTTTCTGAGGGTTTTTTGTCTCCTCGCAATTTCATTCTTTTTGTTTTTTGACAATGTCAGGTTTTTTATTTTTTATTCCAAAAATTCTAAAATTTCTGCTTAAATTCCTTCCCTTCATACTTTTGAAAGAAACCATTGCTCCTGAGAAGTTCTCCTAAATCTTTTTTTGACACGTCTGTCGTAATAACTGGAGGTTTCGTTGGTCCTGTGATACTTCCTGTCTGCAGGACGTGCTGTACGGCTCAGACACTCAGGCTTCTCTCTACCTGGCCAACCTGGTCGAAGGCACCTACCTGTTCCAGCTGAGGGTGACCGACGCTCAGGCCCGCTCGAGCAGCGCCACGGCCACCGTGGAGGTCCGACCAGGTAAGGCAACAGTGCTGTGGGCCGAGGGATCCTTTTGACCAGGTGTGTTAATCGTTGTGCGAGCAGTGAAGTTTGTCCCTGCGGTGTCTCCGTAGAGCCTGGCGGTGGGGAGGAGGTGGAGCTGGAGATGTTGGTGTCGGTGTCTCAGGTCAGCGTGGCTCAGAGGGACACGGTGGTCCGACAGCTCGCCGCTCTGCTCCACGTCCTCGACAGCGACATCCAGGTCCGAGCGCTGCAGGGCCACTCCCACCTCAGGTACCAGGTGTACTGACATCATCCATATAGAAACCAAACTTTAAAGGAGCAGTCCGTAGTTTAGGTGAAGAAATGTTAATGAGCAGAGAAAGATCCTCATTGGCTGATTTATCCTGCCGAAACAAACTAACGTGTGTGTGTGTGTGTGTGTAGCACGGTGTTGCGGTTCTCTGTTCGAGGCCCGTCTGGCCCGATTATCAGCTCCCGGCTGGTGGGTCTGCTGAGGAACCAGCTGCTCAGAGAGAAGAGCGACTACCTTCTGTTCAGAGTCCTGAGAGTCGACACCGTCTGTGAGTTCGTCTGGTTCTGTTTTATAAATCTTAATCATTGTTGAACCTTGAGTGTGTGGTGGCCTGACACACTCCAAACAAACAATAGTTCACTGTAGGTTTAATTCTTTATATTAAGTCTGAGATTTCACAGTAAACTGTTTGCTGGTCTGATCATTGAAATAACAAATGATTTAATCCTTCATCCTTAAATTATTATTGTAGGAAAGTTGCTTCAAGGGTGAGAAACAAAATCTAGCTGACCGACATCAAAGTATATGAAAGTGTGAGTGATAAACTGTCCACTGATTTAATGAACATTGCACTGTTAATCATCTGGGTTGTGTTGATGTCTACTGTCTTTAAGTTATTATTGTCAACAAGTTCTAATTTTATCACTTAGGCCTAAAATGCTTTTAACAGAAAAGAAGAAGCTATGGATGTTTCAGACCTCGTAAAAAAACCAGTAACACACAAACACTATGTTCCCACATTTATTTGAATTAAGCATCTTCTGCATCTTCTTCATCGTTGTGTATGCTAAGCTAACAGTAATGCTAACAGTCGATCTTGGTGTGTAGAAATCATTTGACATAAATCAATGACTCGATTCTTCTCATTTTATCTCTCAGTGTGCTTGCTCCGCTGTTCGGGGCGTGGCCAGTGTGATCCAATCAGCAAGGAGTGCACCTGCGACCCCTTCTGGACGGAGAACCTGATTCGCCGTTACCTCGGCGACGGAGAGAGCAACTGTGGTAACTACGAGCCGTAATCATTGGTCCTACTGGGCACAGTGACAATAACAACGCTGATTACTTCCATTTGTTTTCAGAAGTCTTTTTAAAATCAGCGTCAGATTAAAGATTCACTTTAAGACTCCAGAAAGCTCATGAAGTCACTTACATGCTAAAAACTGTCTGATGAGAAGTTGTATGAAGCTGGTTTGCTGTTTCAGAGTGGAGGGTGCTGTACGTCATCCTGACCAGCTTCATGCTGATGGTCTTCATCCTGTCCGTCAGCTGGACCTTCATCTGCTGCTGCAGGAGGTGAACACGCGTCTGCAGACTTTCACTTCACGCTGTGATGAAGCCGACAGTGTTACTGAGCGTAATGTGAATGTGTTGGTGTGACTGTGTTCAGGAGGAGACAGACGAAGGTGAGGAAGAAGACCAAGTACACCATCCTGGACAACATGGACGAGCAGGAGCGGGTGGAGCTCCGACCCAAATTCAGTGAGTCGCTTTAAATCCTGTCCATGTGTGAAACTGACGACAAAAACCTGTTTCTGAGCTGTTGCAACAGTGAAAAAACATTTTATTTGTAAAGTTCGTTGTGAAGTGACGATGTTTTATAACCGGCAAGTGTTCTTCTGTTGGTCCATTTTCTATTGTTTTCTTTTGTAAAATAACGAAGGATAATGTTCAAATAATTACTCAAATTATTTTTTTTCCATCTGTGAAAATATGAAAAACGGAAATTATTTGTCTTCTCGATGTTTCCCGTCCTATCAGATGTTTTCCCACTCATACCGGTTTTCCTTCCAAAAAAATGCATTTAAAAAAAAAAAATGTGTTTGTCCTGCTATCAGATTTTGTTCCCATTCAGTCACATGAAAAGGAAATCTATAAAAATGACAATTTAATTTTTTTTCACTAGACGTTTCGTCATCCTAGAAAAAAAAAGATTTTAATTTTTAGGGGGATATATATATATATTTCTATTTCAGAAGACTTTTTTCCCAGAAAAAAAGAAACCTCACTAACGCTTCTTGTTGGGAAAAAAATGTTTTGATTCCATCTGTGAACACCTCAGGAAATCAGGAAGTTTGTGGAACAGAGTGTCATTTCTCATTTCTCATTTCTCATTTTACTTTCCATGTGTGAAGTTTAAGTCTATTTAGACAAAGAGGTCGTGGAACAATTCAACCTCTGGTGGTCAACATGAGTATTATAGAGATGACAAAACCTTTTTCCTTGTTTCTAGTTTACTCAGGAAAAAAAAACTACTATTTTTTTCCACCTCTCGATTTCACAAGTGAAAAAATAAGATTTAGATTTACATTTCGGACATTTAGCGGACGCTTTTTCAAGAAAGAAATCACGACGTGTGACTGTCAACAAAGTAAGAATTAAAAAAATAGAAACTTTTTTCGAGCCCTCATCACCTGGAAACACTTTTGTGTCCCGAAATCTTTTTATTCACCAGATTTTTTTTTTGCACTAAAGTTCACACCTAAAAGAAAAGAGAAATATTTTTTTGGGGTTTGTTTTTTGTCACAGTTTTAAAACATTTCAAAAATTCCTTACATGAAAGGTTTTTTTTCCCATGTTGGTTGGTGGAAAAAATGTGTGTAGAAGAAACATTTTTTGTACGTTTCAATTTTAAGAGTTTGTTTCTGTAATACTCAAGTTTACCAACAGAGGCTGAAGTGCTCAAACACATCATGTAACAACATACTGTACATGTGTTGTGTATTAGCAGGTTCTGTGATATTATATATATGACAAAATATTTTTTGTTTTGTTTTTAAGTGTCATTGAGCTCTACACTGCAGACTCAACACCTTTCCTCTGTGCAGGTATCAAACACCGCAGCACAGAGCACAACTCCAGCCTGATGATGTCAGAGTCCGAGCTGGACAGCGACCAGGACACCATCTTCGGTCGGGACCGACCCGTCCGCAGCAAGAAGCTGCTCAGCGCCCAGGCCATCCGCAACGGAAACGCCTTCGGCTGAGAGGACGTCTCGCCTCCTGCCGACACGGACCGGACTGATCGGGAGCGTTTGCTCTCTGGCAGCGAGAGATTAACTTCTTAAAGTCTAAAGAACTTCATTACCCAGAAATCTTGTGATGTGAGGTCAGTAAATGAACCAGTGTCCCATTTCAGGGTCAAACTCCTTCAGAGGACTTCAAGTCCAGACAAACCTGCGACTCCTGACAGAGGATGATGTCCCGAGACGAGACATTCAGGACTGAATCAGACGTCTAAGAAAGGATTTAAAGATGTTTTGGGAAATCATCTTCCCCACAGCTGGATGAGAAGATGGACAAAGCGTCACTGTGCGTCTGGTACAGAGAACGATCCAGGCTGGGATTAGCTTAGCTTAGCACAAAGACTTGATGCATAGGGAAACTGCTAGCCTCACCCAACAAAAGAACACAAACATCCACCTTCTGATTCAGTCTGTCTGATTTACATGTTGTAAAAACTCCCAAAAACTTCAACCAGACGACAAATTTAACTTTTTAATTT
Source organism: Diplodus sargus (assembly GCA_903131615.1). Taxonomy (NCBI): domain Eukaryota; kingdom Metazoa; phylum Chordata; class Actinopteri; order Spariformes; family Sparidae; genus Diplodus; species Diplodus sargus. Next base: position 364,372 of record CAEMYA010000272.1, read on the forward strand.
AACAATTCTTGGCCAAGAAGCTAACTGGAAGCTAACTGGAAGCTAACTGGAAGCTAACTGGAAGCTAACCAAAATTATAAAACTGAATGTCGTCATCCATCGAGTTCTTTGTGTCCAGTTCGGGACACATTTAGCGTAGCTTAGCATAAAGACTGGCACTGCTAGCCTAGCAGTCTGATTAGCATGTTTTATCTTGGTTAATTTAACAGTACACATTTTAAAATGGGAAATTCTGGTTTTAGCAGCAGTTAGCAGTGAAGCTACTTGTCAACATAAGTCCGGAGACACAACATGTAAATCTGATCAGAGATCAGCAGCCGTCACTCCTGAACACCCAAAACATTTTATCTTGTGTGAACACAAAAAAAGAAACTCGTCACAAGATTTAATATTACAACTTCTTCTTTAATTTTCATTAGCATCTGCAGTCAGGATACAAAATGTATATTTCTTTATATCAACTATGACGACAACGTTATATTACAATTAAGACGAATTTCACTTTACATCAGAAACACAATCTGCTGTACAAACTCAACAGAACGCTCAGTACTCAACAACAGTGGACGGTAGTAATCGATTACTTCACTTTTTATTGTATCGGCTCAGATGTAGAACCTTTTGTTTGATCCGGTTCCTGCAGGAGGAGAAACGACTCGTGGTTCTCATACGTACAGAGTCGCTGGATTTGTGAGTCAACTGGACAAAAACCTGAAGTATTTTTACGTTTTCTGAAGCTGGTTTAAAATATCTGAACAGGATCTTTATTCTCTTAAAGTCAAAATTAATGTGAGTGTTTTATTATCACTCGTCCTGATCTGTGTTTCACCTGCGTGTTCCTTATGTTTCTGTGGGCGGAGCTTCACAGATTACTGTAAGAAAACAAGACTTTATTCACTGTTTTGGGTGAAACTGGATCATATTTTATGCCTCAACTGTGAACAGTTAGCTTTACTTGTTGCTAAAATAACAACTGCTAGTTTTGAAAATGATGCAGCACCGAGAAGATTTCTGTAGTTTCCTGACAGATACTGAGAGCTTTGATGCTAAGCTAACAGCTAACAGCTGCTTAATGTAGCTGCTGGTAGAACGTTAGCTCTGCAGCTAAGTTAGCAGCCCTGTTAGCCGACTCAGTGATGAGCTGCCTGGAGCCAAAACTCCTTCAAACCTGGCGACCGCTGTGGAGCACGTGATGCCGCTCAGCGCTCGCTGCAGCTTCCTGTTTACAGGAAACACGTGACACAGCGAGCAGCGCTCCACCAGCTGCTTCACGGGAACAGGAAGTACAAGATTTATTATCTTCGTACTGATGATTACATCATCATTATAATTTATTATAACCAGCGCTCATTTTAAACCAGCTTTAAAAACCTTCTGATGAGTCAAATCAAGCTAAAGACTGCTGCACCTGTAACCACGCCCCCTCCGTGATGTCACTGCAGACAGGTGAGAAGTTCAACCAACCGAGACCTTCAGGAGTGATTTAGTTGCTCTGTAATCATAATCAATAACACTGTTGTTCAACACTGTAAGATTTTATGGCACTTTACTTTCAGGTAAGAAAAAGCTTTGTGTGTTTCAGCTTCTGTCGGATTAAAATCTACACGATGATAAAAAAACAACTTCACTACAGTAGTTATAAATCTTTAAGGGTTTATTCTTTTATCTTTTACAGAAACCTGTTAATAACATTTATCTGTGCTGAAGGCTCCGCTGCATGCATCGGGCCAACACTGATTTATGTATTTATGAACTTGTTTTATTGGCGCTGACAGATATTACTGAACTGTGTGTAAGGACCCTGGTAGGTTTTGTGTAAATGGCACACGCCTTAAATTATTAAAAATTAAATTGTGATGCTTGAAATGTGAACGTGTGTCCTTATTGGTTCAAACGTCGGCTCACAGAAGCATTTTAATAATAAAAAAATACAGTTTTCACGTTGACCGACATTCTACAGGAAGTTTAATACGAACTAACATTTTACAAAATAAGATTATCGTTGTGCTTTTTATTATTTTTTCATCACAGTAAATCTCTCAGACCAAACTCTGTGTGCTGCGTTCAGGTCCCATCCATGCTGTTGTAATTCTGAGCTCAGATTTTTCAACAAATCAGTCAGATTAATTGAACGACTGGCTGCAGATGAAGTTTCTCATCGTCTGCTAAAGCGACAGTTGTTTAATCTGAAGGATTTACATTTTCTGGTTCAGAGTTACAGCAGCAACAGTGACTCTTTAATTTGATTGGTGGTGATGCTGTAACCGGCCAATCAGAAGCGAGTATTTCCCTCAGAACTTAATAAACACTTCATCACAGTTTGGATATTTTCTCCAGCATCTCACGTTTCAGCATCAAACACAAAGATTAAACCTAAAAGTTTTCAGAACTGACGTCGTCAAACATAAAAGACTTTTATTATTTATTGATGAAAGATTTTTTTTACACAGTTTTTGTCTGAAAAAAGGCAACAGGAGAAAAAAAAAACTGGACTGTTTCAGTTCAGTGACGAACGTCTGACGGTCAATAAAACATATTTTAGATTTTACTCGACTACTTTGTATTTCTGTGTTGTTACAGTTAAATTAAATGAATTCGAGCCTCAGACGTGTTCAGTTATGGCCACTTCACTGATGCCTGTTTCAGGGCTTCAGCCCTCCGAAGCACATGTACTTGACCTCCAGATACTCTTTGATGCCGTGCTTGGAGCCTTCGCAGCCCAGACCGGACTGTTTGACGCCGCCGAACGAGGCCTCCGGAGTGGACAGCAGACCCTCGTTGATGCCGACGATCCCGACCTCCAACGCCTCCGCCACCCGCCAGATCTGACTCACATCCTGCGAGTAGCAGTAACCTGAAGAAGAGACGGAGACGGAGGTCAGCAGCAGCGCTCGACCGGCGGCTTTTTAAAGGAACAGTTCAGCCAATAACGTCGACTCAGTCCTGAAAAGTTCACTTCAGTTTTTTCTGTTGTTTACACTTTTTTAAAGGTGAAACCTTCACTGACACTGCGACGCTCACGTGTCAAACAAACGTACTTCTTTCCCTCCTGAATGTTTTTTTTTCTCTCCTGAAAAAAAACAATTAAACTCACAAATTTCACACAATTTTTTCACATTAATAAAAAAAAGTTTACTTTCTTTAAGACAGTTTCTGTCATGAAGAAAAAAAATAAATCCTGATTTTTTTTTCTAATAATGTTTAAAACATAGAAAAAAAATATTTTTCCCTCCTGGAAATGTATCTCCAATGTTTCTTTTCTGTTTCACACATGAAAAGGTTTTTTCTTCTGTCTAAAACATATTTGTCCAGATTTTTCCTCAATTTCACACATGAAAGAAATTCTCCTGTTTTTCTTCATGTGTTTTTCCAGATGTCTAAATGAAAACTAAGCTGAGAGTTCTTTGCACTCAAAGATGTCGTCATACAAACTGCTTCGTCATGTCATCAAGGCGCGACAACATGACGAAGCAGTTTGTCTGAAGTCTCTGATCGTCACTCGATGGATCCACAAACCTCAGACTGGATTTCACACAGTTATCAACACACTGAGCTGAACTCACCTGCCAGCCCGACGTTGGAGGCGTTAGCGATGGCCAGCGCTTCCTCCTCCGTGTTGAACCTGCAAGTCAGAAACAAAACTTCTGATTGGTCAACAAACATCTGCAGCACCTGAACACACCGAGCTCACAGCTGCTTCCTCTGGATTTACTTCTGGTTTGCATGCAGAACCTGTTGGTCCAGTTTAACAGCCGACTGAATCAAAGTGAAACACGTGAGGACTGCAGAGTGTGAGCGGCGTACGGACCTGATGACGGGCAGCAGCGGGCCGAACGTCTCCTCCTTCATGCAGAGCATCTCTGTGGACACGTTGGAGAGCAGCGTGGGCTCCATGAACGACCCGTCCAGACGCTTCCCGCCCTTCAGAACCTTCGCTCCTCTGGACACGGCGTCTGATACCTGGTGGGCCACCTGCAGACACACGGAGAGCTCAGAACAGTCTACAGATGAGAAGGATTCTGACTGGAGCCTTTCAATAAATACTTATTTTAAGATGTTCCTGCTCCGATGATAAATCAATAAGCTGTCAGGTATTAAATGACCGTATGATTATTGTCTTGTTTTAAACAGAGAAAGTATGAAAATATGTCTCCTCGCTGCAGCTTCAGCTCCACGTTTACCTTCTCTGCAGCTCTGGCGTTGATGAGTGGCCCCTGGGTCGTTTCGGGCTCCAAGCCGTGACCCACGCGGAGCTCGGCGTCCATCGCTTGGCCCAGTTTCTCCATGAAGCGGTCGTGGATTCCGCTCTGCACCAGAAAGCGGTTGGAGCACACGCACGTCTACAGAAGCAGGAAGAGGACAGAAGACGTTACGCTGCAGCGGCTGACACCACGCCGACACACAGCACCGGCACCTAGTACCTGTCCAGAGTTCCTGAACTTGGAGCCCATGGCTCCGGCCACCGCCTTGTCCACGTCAGCGCTGTCAAACACGATGAAGGGGGCGTGGCCTCCCAGCTCCATGGACGCCTTCTTCACTGTGTCGGCAGCCATTTTCAGCAGCACCTGAAACAATGATTTACATGTTTTCTTGCTGAATGGATGGAACAGCAACGACTGATCAAAACTACTTTTAGTAACGTTTTAAACAGCCGTGTGCAGGACTCATGCTGATGAGGTAACGATGAGGTCATTAAACTAATTTCATGATTGTCCAACATGGTGACAAACATGAACTGTAGTAACTGCAGGCAGCAGGTGGAGGTCGGACCTTGCCGGTGGCGGTGGAGCCGGTGAAGGAGATCTTGGCCACCAGCGGGTCGGTGCACAGAACCTCCCCGACAGCAGGAGTCTTCTCTCGGGAACAGGGGACCACGTTGAACACCCCGGCAGGGATCCCGGCCTGCTCTGCCAGCTGCAACACCACACAGAATCACGTCATTCAGAGGAGAAACAGAAGATTAACTAACGTGGAGCGTTAAACGTTCAGTGACGGACCTCAGCCAGAGCGAGCGCTGACAGCGGCGTGTCCTCGGCAGGTTTGACCACCACAGTGCAGCCGGCAGCCAGAGCAGCTCCGACCTTCCTGGTGATCATAGCGCTCGGGAAGTTCCACTGTAGAGCAACATGAGAGTTACAGAACCACCAGTCCAGAGTGATGACATCACAGCACTGACACAGTAACTTCACTGGGAATTTAATAATTCTCAATCAGCCCGGGAATCGTCCTCTGGATCGTACGTTTTCATATCGACAACATAAACTACGATACTGATAAATATATCTATCTGATGTCTGCCAATAATCAGTCAGCTCCACTGGAACCCTTTTCTGATTGGCTGCTCACCGGTGTGATGATGGAGGCCACGCCCACAGGCTGCTTGAGCAGGAGGATCTTTCGGTCTTTGGCGGGCGACGGGACGATGTCGCCGTACACTCGCCGGGCCTCCTCAGAGAACCACTCCAGGAAGGAGGCGGCGTACGTGATCTCCCCGACAGCCTCCCGCAGCGGCTTCCCCTGCAACACACACACACACACACACACACACACACACACACACACACACACAGTGTAAATAATCCACTGACCTCACTGTTGACCGTCTCCACTGGAACTATTTCTTCATCATAAAGTAGTTCCGGTGAGATCTGTTGTGACAGTTTCTCTGTGGATGATTTACAGATTCTGTCGCAGCTTCACTTTGTTGATGTTGCTTCAGTATTTTAACTTCTACTCGACTACATCTCATCTCATCTCAGAGGGAAATACTTCACTTTTACTTCACTACATTTATCGGACAGCTTTAGTTTCTAGTTATTCCACAAATTAAGATTTTCACACACAAACATTTGCTGAAACAATTAGATTTGCTCCTCGTCAGAAGCTTGAAGAGGTCAAACTGTTCAGGAAAAAACCTGGAAGAGATTCATATAAATGTTTGCATGTTCTTTTCTGTTTCCTGCAGCACATCACACACACGTGTGTGTGTCGTCAGCTTCATCATACTCACGCTCTCGAACGTGATCAGTTTGGCCAAGTCTTCTTTGTGCAGCGTCAGCAGGTCGAACCACTTCCTCAACAGGATGCTCCTCTCCTGCAGGACAACCAATCAGATCACATCAGGACGCGACGCGTTCGCCGTCGTCTTCAGATATTTGCTGTTTCACAATCGTGATTTGAGTTAATATTTTAAAAAACCTGGCAAGCTTCATGTGAACGGTGATGGATTAAGTTTCCTGGCTGATAGTGAAGTGTGAACGAACTGGATTAATATCAAACAGAGTGCAAAGTGTAACAACAGCTGAACACTGAGCAGGTCCTTCAGGGTCAAACAGCTAAACACACGTTCGTTAAAACGACCTCGTGGATAAATCTGAATTTGGGGTTTGACAAATTATTTCTTTAGGAGCTGAATGTTCAGATCAGCTGCTGTTAAAGGACGAGTTCACGTTTCTTCTTGTGCATCTTGAAAGTGTTCAGACTCCTTCACCTGTTCACCTGCTCACCTGTTCCACATCTGGATCTGCTGAAGCTTTATATGATGACAAAACAGGATATCAAACATGTTTTCCAAACGTATATTAAAAAGAAAATGAATAAAAGCTGAAATCACAGAGTGTTTGTTGGGACGCGTGCAGCTGTGAGTCTCTTTCACAGCCGGACTGCATGCAGAGTCACTCTCCTCTGCATGTGTTTCTCCTGCAGAGATCATTCTTCATGTAATTATAATGTTAACGAAGAAGCTGACGTTGATCTGGCTTCAAACGTTGGATAACACCAATAAAGTCTGACAGATGTCAGATATTTCACGCTGCTGTCTGTAGTTTGGATGAAGCAGCTGAAGGAAATATGAAAGGCTGGAAAAGTGGAAGTGAGTTCTGAGTGTGAACAGGATTTAAAACTTGTTTCCTGTCCTTTCAATAAAGCCAAGAAAAGGACAAAGAAGTATTATTTTTTTTAAATGTGTCCCATAATGTTTTAATTGAGTTCCTGGTGTTCAATCAGTAGATATGTTGTGTTACCAACGACACACGTTGGACTTTGTCCTCCTGCTCCTGTGACTCTGACCGGGTCAAAGTTAAAATCACTGACCAGGTAACGACTTCGTCTCCACACACACACAAGCTGCAGCGCTGTTCTGTATTTCTGCTGCTCAGCGCTGGAATGTAACTAAGTACATGTACTCTGTTACTGTAGTATAATTTTGAGGTAATTGTACTCTAAACTGTCCAGTGATCAGCTGCAACATGACAATTATAGATTATGCATCTGTATTTATAATCCATGTAATTTATTCTGACACTGTTCTGCATAACAAGTACTTTTACTTTATGATGTTAATACTTTTACTAACTAAGAAGTTCTGAGTATTTCTTCCACCCGCTGCAGTTATTAAACTCTGCACGGTTTTATAATTATTAGAGATCAGCCTCGTTTATCATGTGGATGTTTGATCAATTACAGATAATCAATAAATGTTCAGACACTCTCCTAAACCTCCTCACTGACACGATAAGCCTCAGGTCACTCGCTTTCTGTTTATGAGCTGCACAATTACACCTGCAACAATGTCCTCATGCAAAACTCCATTCAGAAATGTCGCAATTTAATGCTTATCGGCGACGGTTTATGTTTTTATTATGCATTCATAATCATTAAGAGACTCTCTTCTTTCTGACATGTCGTGTCTCTGCAGGTCGTGTGTTATTTTGTGGTTCATGCTTCTTCCTGACAAAACGAGGGTGGCAGCAGGCAAAGAGACTCTAAAGTGAAACATGAGATTTTAACAAAACACTGTGTTTTCTGGTGAATTATGCACAAGCCGAACTGAAGTCTGGACTCTTTTAGTAGAGAACATATGAAGTGTTGCAGTGTTTTAGGTGTTTGTATGGCGAATGTGCAACATTTGTCTTAAATTGGCAGATTATAAAATGGAGTTTGGTTGAGAGCGGAAGACGTACCTTAGCAGTGCACAGCTTCCAGGAGTGGAACGCCTTGTACGCGGCGTCCACAGCCTGCTTGGCCTCAGCCGGGCCACAGTCTGCCACCCGGGTTATCTCCTTCCCTGTGGCCGGGTCCAGCACGGGGAACACCGAGGCTGCGGACACCCAGCGGCCGTCTACGTAGCCCTGCGTCCGCAGCAGCGGAGCGGAGACGTCCAGGCTGTAGAGTCTGTGCATGGCGGCGGGCAGGCCGGGGAGGACCTGCCGGAGGAAGCAGCGAGTCCTCAGCACACAGAGGGAGGACATGCCGGGCTGAGTGTGTGTGTGGGACGCTCACTGTGTGCTGGCGGAGGGTTGTGTGTCCCTGCAGCTCGGTGACGGACCTTCAGACCTCCGGCAGCTTCTCGTCGGTTTCAACCGGTCCTGAGGAGAGCGCGCGAGTCACGTGACCGCGCACAAAACACAACCGGAGAGGCCTTCAGGGTCCTCTTCTGCTCCACAGCGCTGATGCGTTCAATGTCCAACATACAACAGCCCGTTTCCTCCAGGACAAGAGCCTCATTCAGTCATCACAAAGGAATAAAAGAAGTCTAAATTATGATGTGCTAGATTCAAAATGATGTATGATAAATAAAATACACTTAAGTATCAAAAGTACAATTAAAAAGTACATTTTATATATATTTACATGCATGTGTTGACTGATAAAATGTTCTACTTTGACTCTAATGCATTATGTAATCTGTAAAGTCTTATCATCAAATAAATGTAGTGCAGTTGAAGTATAAACTAGCAGAAAATTAAAACAAGTAAAGTATAAGTTCCTCAAAATTGTACTTGAGTAAATGTACTCTGTTACATTCCATCACAGTGAGTCTTTACCTTTCATAAGCTCGATGTGTTTACACCTGGAATAAAGAATAGAAATGTAAATATGTATTACAAATAAAGCAGATATTATATTTTAGCAACATTTCTTTAAACAGTGTTGTAGCCTAAAAGTACTCGACAGTCACAACTTTAGTAAATACATCATGTTAAAATGTTAGTCTGGCAAAAGTTAAAGTCACACACGTGAATATTACTTCATGAATCTGATAATAAATGTCAAAAGTAACGTTGTTGCAATAAATGTACTATTTCACTAAATGTACAGGTAAAAATAAAACATATTTACATGTGTGTACAAACTGTTTACTGATCTGTGTTAAAACTCACTATTATTATTTTGTAATTTAGACTTTTTACCTAAATAAGTTTAAAAAATACATGTTTTTATTTATGAATGTTGGAGCCGATAATCGTCCAGGTTCATAATCTGTTGATCCAGTTTATTTACATGATATCAACTTATGTAAAATGTCATTTTATTTGCATTTGATACTTAAGTACATTTAATATCAGCAACTTTAAGACTTTTACTCGAGTACTGTTCGTGTGTGTGACTTTACTTTATTGCAAAAGTAAAATTTGAATCAACTTTTACTCAGTATGAGTTTCTCATAGCTCACATTTTAACAAATACAGTCAAGCTAAAATGTCTTTAATAATCCTGAGGGTTCGTTTGGGCTGTAAACATGCTCATGAAAGGTTCTGACTCATGACTGTATGATGGGTTTGTCATGTTGACTTCTGTAACTGATCCGTGCCTTAAACAGCAGCTGGTTTCTGTTTCCCAGCTGACTGTGTTGTAAATGTTGTCAGCTGTTCACAGCTGTAGTTCCTTCTTCCTCCTCTGGGGCTCCTGCAGCTTTTATTTTCCCTTTCCAAACTCAGACCGGTTCAGCTGGTTCTGGTCTCCTGTTCCTGTTGATTTAATGTTCCTCTGGTTCTGTGTTTGTGATCGACATGCTGACGTGGAAGAGTATTTACTCTGTACTGTTCTACTCTGATGCATCTCTGAGGGACACATTTAATTCTCATTTTACATTTTTAGTTACTAGTTATTTTTCAGGTTAAATTGTTCGTATAAAAACATGAGTTTATATTGAATATCATGTCATTATATTATAAAACCTGATGCACTCTCACAGAGAGGTTACAGTGTGTAAAGATGTAAGATAAACTCAAACTTGACGACTGAAATGCTTCTTGCAACTTAGAAAACTGTATCTATATGTTAAATTAAGTTGATGAAGTGAAGAACACTGAGTGTACTGCTGATGTTTTACTGCAGAACAAGATCATGAGCGCTCATGAGGAACAACAGCAAGAATATTCTTTCAAAATAAGTTCATGTTATTACGACACACAAACTCAAAACATCGTAACAAGAAACATTTCTCAGCAGGTCCAGTCTCTGATATGTTTTGCCCTCTGCACATTAAACTGGGTTTATTATTTCTGTCCTTTACTGTGAAACTGTTTATTATGCATCCTAATAAAGACCATATAAAGGACTGTGTGTGTCCTCTCTGTCAGTGTTCTGTGTTCATGTTGTGTTTTATATGTTCTGTGTTCTTGCAGCAGTCTGGTGACGAATGAAAAGTGATGATGTCAGGAAAGTGAAACCTAAGGAAACAGTCTCAGGTATAAGAGCAGCAGAGATGAGACTTCCTGGGCACAATCAAACCGAGGATGGGTGTTCAGGGACTGACCACATTCTTAGAGAATCACCAGCAGATCTACCGGGACGTCCGGTTCCGGATGAGCCGTCTGGTGATCGATGGCTGCAACCTGCTCCACTTGCTGTACTTTGACTCAGGTAGGACAGAGAGTATTCTGACTGTGGTGCTGGACTCCACAGGTGCTCCAGGTCAGAAATACTTTTACTCTGATTACTCTCATCTGACAGCTCGACTGCAGATTCATTGTTTAAACAGTTTAATTTAAACTCTAATTTGACTGTCAGGTATTTTTTGTGAGGTGTTGTAGTTCATTTAACCTACTCTATAACTATAACTACTCTATAACTATAACTACTCTATAACTATAACTACTCTATAAAACTGTTATGAAGTTTAATGCATCATAAGCTGATCATTGGTGCCTTGAACACAGAAGTGAATGATATAATCAGCAGCTTATTTACATGTAATAAACAGCTGTAACTCTACAGTGTTTATATGTTTAGCCCATCAACGGCCAAGTGACAGCAGCACATCCGGGAACTTTGCCAGTTTAATTGCAAAAAATAATAATAAATATTTATAAAAATAAATATTATCATGTGGATTTTAGCTTTAAGGAGCTCAAATCTGAAGGTCAGAGGTGAACAATCATGTGATATTGTAGTCGATGTACGTTCAGCGTCATTACATATATAGAAAGTTATACAACAAGTAGTTCCGACCAAGCAATCTGATTGGTCAACAAGACATTTTGACCGTGCTCAAATCAGCATTACTGCACGCCTGACTCATTACTCAAAATATTACTCCGCCAAGTCTGTGTTTATCCATCTCCATGGCAACGTAGTAACTGTCAGCTGGAGCAAAAAAAAACAAACTAGAAAATCCTTTCTGTTGCTAGGTCGTTACTATGGTTTGGATTATTTGCTGGAGTGGTAAACTACGTTCCATTACACATATGAGTCTACTGACGTGACTGATTTTGTTTCAGTTATTAGTCAGACCCCATGTGTTTCCATGGAAACACGACGCACACTCGCAAAAACCTTTAAAATTTAAGAGCAAAATGTCCATCAACATGGAAATATTTTGATTGTACATTTTATTTGTGTTGGTATTAGTTGTATAATCGCAATATTACACTCGAGGGTTTGCTTTAACGTCATTTGAGCACTTCGGTGCTGCTTGCGGACCGAGGCGCTTGCTCAAATGACGTTAAAGCACCCTCTCGGGTAATATTGCTTAATTAAGTAACAGTGAAGGTGAGCACACCCTCTGACAGCATGACGCCTGACGTGCGTGGACTGCGAATCAATAATCAAAACACAACTGACCACAAATTCGTTTGAGTTTCATTCGTTTAATTTTTCACCTGTAGTCCATTTTGTTTTTATAGAGATTACAGGGAGTTCTTCTGACTTCAGCGTACATTATTTAAGACGGGCAGGAGCAGGTCACCAAATCATAAAGAAGCAACTTCCTCATTCCTATCTGTACCAAACTTAACGTTTGATAAGAGTCCTGCCCTGAACACAGTATACAGTCAGAGTCACAGCACCACATGTTGGACACAGGAATTTACATGTAATCCCTTCCTGCACCGTCTGAAACACGGACAGTTAAGAGATGCGCAGACAATAATCAGGCAATGGGGCCGGTACGCCCCGACCCGCGTGGACCTCAAGGGCCTGTTTAATTACAGAATATAATCTGTCAAACACAAATTTATAAGATTATTAAGATATTTAACTCAAAACCATTATAGAGAAGATTCTATTTGCATTAGGTGGCGAAACAATTCCACAGAAATAAATCTTGAGTCGGGTTCAGATCAGTCTGCTCCTCATGCAGCGCCTCTGCTAAGAGAATGCCTTGTTCAGTAACAAGCAGAAAACTGTGTTTGTTAGTAATTGGTTGTTCTGTTTCCTTTGGTGGATCACTCAGGTCTGGAACAGAACCATGGTGGGCAGTATGCTGCGTTTGAGAACCAGGTTGAGAAGTTCATCGCAGCGCTCAGTGCTTGTGGGATCAAACCGTACGTGGTGCTGGACGGAGGCACGGACCCCACTGACAAGAAGCTTCAAACAGTGACGCAGAGAGCTGAGGATCGGATCCAGAGAGCCCATCGAGCGGCGGTGGACGGCAGCCAGGAGAACATCGTGCCACAGCTGGTCAATATGGTGTTCAAACAGACGCTGGCCCGGCTGGAGGTCCCGGTGGCAAAGTGCTACGGGGAGGCCGACCAGGAGATTGCTGCTCTCGCCAATGAGTTGAATTGTCCGGTGCTCTCCAGCGACAGCGACTTCTACATCTTCGACCTCTCAGCAGGTCTGCTGCCGATCTCTCATTTCCAGTGGAAGGTGCTGAAGCAGAGCGGCTCGCGGCGCTACATCTCCTGTAAGAACTACAAAACCAACAACATCTGCATCCTCTTCAACATCCAGCCGCAGCTCCTACCTGCCTTCGCCGCCTTGGCCGGGAACGACTACGTGAAGCTGCAGAGGATGGAATCTTCCATCCGCTGGGTTCAGTTCTGCCCAGAAAGCGCGGTGAAACCGAGCCGCCTGGAGGGGCTGCTCTGCTGGTTGAGGAGCTTCCACCAGCCTCAGGAGGCCTTCGAGGCGGCGCTGGGGCTGATGGGAACGCTGAGCGAGAAGAGAAAGGCAGAGTTGCTGCAGGGCTTGCATCTGGGCATGGAGGAGTACCGGCTCCCTCCCAGTACCCTGCAGAAGTTCTTCCTCCACAGGACAGCACCTCCATTCCCAGCAGAGAAGGAGGTAATAAAATCCTTTACTCTAAGCCTGGTGCAACCAAACAAACACTACAGAACTTGTAGCAACGAAGACCGTCTGTTGTGTTTCTTCGCTCAGTGAATAAATTCAGACGTGTTCAGTGAAACTCTGAAGGTCACTTGACTAAATATACTGACTTTGTTCTGCTCTGTCCTTCTGCAGACTGCGGGTCTCGTCCCAGACTGGATCCGGCTGCCGTTTACGCAGTCCCGACTGCCTTCAGATATCCTGGACGTGCTGCTGCTGCAGAGGATGAACCTCGGCTACCCCGTGGCCCACGCTGACACGCCCAGCGCCTACCTGACGTCCCAGCCGATCCGCCAAGTGATGTACGGGCTGCTGCTGGGTTGCGGAGGGGGGCCGGTTCAGGAGAGAGACAGAGAAGGACTCCAGCTGAAGTTCACCCAAGTCCAACCAGCCGTCAGAGGGGACGCCAAGCAGCTGCAGCTCAACTCACTGGACAAGGTGAAGCTTTCAGGGTTTAATAGCCCTTTTTAGAAAGACAGGGCGGCAATGTGCCGGCCTGTCTTTCTAAAACGGAAGCGTAATATTCCTCCTTTTCCAAAAGCTGCCTTGGAGGTAGGCGCAAACATGTGACGTGACGTTAAGCTTGAAGTTGGGCTGTGAACAGTGACAACGAATTTGTCTTCAAAATAAGAGCTTTACATTGCACCCCATTGGAGTTTAGAACGGGTTCTTTGCGGAGGGCTTTTAATTTGAAAGTAGCGACCGTTCCAAGCTTGCTGCTACAACAACAAGCTAACACAACCAAACAGCCGCTTAGATCCAGGAGACGCTGCATCTCCTGGATCTCAGCGGCTGTCTAGTTGCACATCTTGACGTCCGTGGATGAAGTGATGGATTGACTGCTGTGATCAGCTGTTTCCTGGTTTTAAAACTCCCCGGCTGTGGGTCGCACAACAGTGCAGGTCATGACATCTCCACCCATCTCACCCACGGGACGGCACACTGACGCCTTGGATTTAAATAGCAATGGAGGTGGAAATAAGTGTACCCTCCAGGCGGCAAATTGCCGGACCAAAACAGACCCCCAATTTGCCGGCCTGTCTAAAACCGCGGACCGAGCCTCCAAAGGGACGGGCAAATTGGTGGCTTGCTGCCCGGTCTAAAAATGGCTAATAAAACTGACAGGAAGTGAGAGAGAGATGAGGCGACATTTTGTAACACACTGTAAAACACAGTTTAATTTCAAAGCTCCGGAGGAGCGAGTCAGTTTTTATTTTAAGTCTGTTATGTTAACATTGTGCTGTCTGTCATATTAATGTTTAGATAAAGTTACAGTGAACTTGATAACATAACTCCACTCTGACCCGTCTCTTCCTGTGTGTCGGCTGCAGGCGGAGCCCTCACAGCGTCTGCAGGTGTTGCTGGAGGCTCTGGGGGTGACGGAGGCCTCTCTGAGCCGCCTGCCTACTCAGCTGCGCCTCCTGGTGGCCGTCACCTGCTACTGGATGCAGAGAGCTCAGCCTCGTCCCAACGAGAGGCTGCTGAGGGCGCTGCTGCTGGGAGTGACTAATGGAGACGCTCTGAGACGCCGAGCAGGTATTAAACACGAACACGTCCTGACAGCTGAGGACACTGTGGGTTATTTCCTGTCATCACGTTATCTGATAAATCACTGTGGGGTGTGTGTGTGTGTGTTTGTGTGTGTTTGGCAGATCTGCAGATTCAGAATCACCAAAAGCTGGATGTGAGTGTGGCTCACGCCTTTAGCCAATGGCAGGCGTGCTTGAAGGACAGCGTCCAGCTGAACCAGCTGCTGGGCTACCCGTTACCAGAACCACAGATCGCCAAGTGAGTGACAGAAATATTAAACCTAGAAACATCAGATATGATGTGAAAACACAGACAGGAAACAGTTTAAAAAAAAGTTTTTAAAAAATGCAGCTGCTGGCCAGATCAAGATCTGTCAAACTGCAGATGGTGGTGCTCATGTTACTTTTGTCAAGAGGGGGAGCTAGACACAACAAAGAATTAAAGTTTCTTGTAGCTTCTAGCGAAGGATCTGCTTACTATGGTGGCCAACAGGTGCAAATTACAACAGCAAGTCAGGAAACATGATTGCAAATTCCAAAAACAAAGACATTAATAGAAACACATCAGAATTCATCAAATGGAAAGGGCGGGACTTGAACCTGAGTCTCACCCTTACCGCTGTGATTACCTCTTCAACCACAACTTCCTTTTTATGGATTTTAAAGGTACAGATACAACAACATCTATACATACCTTTACCTGTATACCAGGACACGACACTTTTTAAGATCTAGTTTGTTCCCAGTGTACTGACGTCTTTATGACATCCTGCTTTCATTCATGTCCATGTAAATGTTTGTGGGTTTTTACTTAATTCCTCAAACATTGATGAAATAAGGACCGATAGGTGACACCTCGACTCACCCAGGTGATGTCCCTGATTCCACCCTGGCTCTTGTTTGATCTCTATCTTGTCCTTCTGTCGCTGTCCAGGTTGTATGAGGGCATGTTGGTCCACCATCTTGTCCACCGGATGAGTACAGGTGGAGGACTGAAGCACTTTCTGAAGAGCGATCGCTCCAGTGTGGAACAGTACAAAGCCATGCTGTCCGTCATCCACCAGTCTCTTGGTAAGGAGGCGACAAAACCCTCAGTCACTCAGACGACACAGATGTCTCCACGCCGGCAGCATCAGGGCGACCTGACCTCCAGCCTGCAGCAGCTGTTCTTCCAGTACGAACACGACGAGGAGGCCGCGACTGAAGCCTACAGCGTGGTCAGAGCCCTGCAGGACCAAGAGCTGGATGACTTGCTGTCGGTGAAAACTCGTTACAGAGCCAGAGAGAGAATCAACTCTGGCAAAAACCCAGAGCTGGTCCTGAAGAAGGAACGCAGGGGGTTGGACATAATGTGAGCCTGGCCGTCCAGCTCAGGGTTCAATTTCTGGACAACGACCTCAGTTCTGACTTCAGTCCACGTTTAAGTAAAGATGTGCAGATACATGTTTGGCCACTAGGGGGCAGTGTATCATGTTAAACACAGTTGCACTGAGTTAATGTTCCTTCTCTGATCTGTGCTGATGTTTTAACATCTGAAACAACATTTGGTTGTTTTTTATGTTTTTATAGATTTCTTTTTACCGACTCTTTATTTTTCTATCTTTGTAAAAAAAAATAATTTTGTATTCATTTCTGAACTACTTGTGATAAATCTTCATATTTGTAAATGTTTTTCTGTTTAATTCTTAAATGTATTTTGCACAATGAATCCAAGAATTAAGGAATATACGTTAGGAAATCTTAAATCTCTGTTAGTGTGTTTTCACTGTGTATTTATCAGGCTGTGTTCTATGAAGGGCGTGTGAGTATTAAACTTTGTTCTGCTGATAAAACCTGTGTGGATATAAAATGATTGTCGATGACATCAGGAGGGTTCAACCTCAGAGCAGACGCTGTAGTAACTGTGGTTCTGGTTCCTCATATCAGGATCGAGGATCTTGTTTTACTGAAGTGGAGTCAGAACCATCAGTAATTAGAGACAGAACCACCTAAAAGAGAAGTGTATATTTGCATGTATAGTTGTCAGATATTGTTTTAATATTTAAGTACTTCAGATATTTTATTCTCACCGACTCTTATTTCTTATAATCTCTCTACAATTTGAAATGTCTATATGAGAAGGAGCGACTGCATCAGACGGAGATGCAGCCAGAAATTCTGCTCTAATAATATATCGCAATATCGTCTGTCAAAGCACTTTATACACTGTGTTTTTAAAGATGCCCCTGATGACAGAGATAAAAACAAGGATGTTCACGTCGTCCGGAATGGCGTTACCGGGGCCCCATCCTGGAGCCAGGCCTGGGGTTGGGGCTCACAGGCGAGCGCCTGGTGGCCGGGTCTTTGCCCATGGGACCCGGAGGGTTCAGAAGGGGCGGGTACTATGCGATTTGGGTGGCGGCTGGGGGGGAAAGAGCCTGAGCTAGTGTGGAAGGTTGAGCGGTACCGGCTAGAGATAGTTGGGCTCACCCTCACACACAGTCTGGGCTCTGGAATCCAACTCCTTGAGAGAGGCTGCACTCTCTTCCACTCTGGAGTTGCCCGTGGTGAGAGGCGACGAGCTGGTGCGGGCTTGCTTATAGCTCCCCAGCTCAGCTGCCATGTGTTAGAGTTTTCCCCGGTGAACGAGAGGGTCGCTTCCCTGCGCCTTCGGGTCGGGGATAGGTCTCTCGCAGTTGTTTCGGCTTACAGCCCGAACAGCAGTGCAGAGTACCCGGCCTTCTTGGAGGCCCTGGGAGGGGTACTGAAGAGTTCTCCAACCAGGGACTCCGTTGTTCTACTGGGGGACTTCAATGCTCACGTGGGCAGCGACAGTGTTACCTGGAGGGGTGTGATTGGGAGGAACGGCCTCCCTGATCTGAACCCGAGTGGTGTTCTGTTACTGGACTTCTGTGCTAGTCACAGTTTGTCCATAACGAACACCATGTTCAAGTATAAGGGTATCCATCAGTGCACGTGGCACCAGGACACCCTAGGCCGGACCCAAATGTATTGTGAGGGTCTGCTGAGAACGTCTGGCGAACCCTCTGTCAGGGAGGTCTTTAACTCTCACCTCCAGGAGAGCTTTGACCAGATCCCGAGGGAGGCTGGGGACATTGAGTCCGAATGGACCATGTTCTCCACTTCCATTGTTGACGCGGCTGTTCGAAGCTGTGGCCGTAAGGTCTCCGGTGCCTGTCGTGGCGGCAATCCCCGAACCCGGTGGTGGACACCGACAGTAAGGGATGCTGTCATGCTGAAGAAGGAGTCCCATCGAGCCTGGTTGGCTCGGGGGACTCCTGAGGCAGCTGACGGGTACCGGCAGGCCAAGTGTGCGGCAGCACGGGCAGTCGCGGAAGCAAAGGCTTGGTTCTGGGAAAAGTTTGGTGGAAGGAATACTTCGAGGATCTCCTCAATCCCACTGACACGCCTCCCATAGAGGACGCAGAGGCTGGGGACTCAGAGGTGGATTCATTCATCACCCAAGCCGAAGTCACTGAGGTAGTCCGGAAGCTCCTCAGTGGCAAAGCACCGGGGGTGGATGAGATCCGCCCTGAGTACCTCAAGTCTCTGGATGTTGTGGGGCTGTCTTGTCTGACATGTGTCTGCAGCATCGTGTGGCAGTCGGGGACAGTGCCTCTGGACTGGCAGACTGGGGTGGTGGTCCCTCTATTCAAAAAGGGGGACCGGAGGGTGTGTTCCAACTATCGGGGGATCACACTCCTCAGCCACCCTGGGAAAGTCTATTCCGGGGTACTGGAGAGGAGAATTCGGCCGGTAGTCGAACCTCGGATTCAGGAGGAACAATGTGGTTTTCGTCCTGGCCGTGGAACACTGGACCAGCTCTATACCCTCCGCAGGGTGCTCGAGGGTTCATGGGAGTTTCCCAACGAGTCCACATGTGTTTTGTGGACTTGGAGAAGACCGTGATCGGTCTTGATTCGGTGGGGTCTGCGCTGAAAAAAGCAATGGAAAAACTCGAGAATAATAAGAACCAGAGTCGACGACAAATCGTCGGAATTATTGGACTGAAAAAGCTTCCTGTATCCTTTCTTGGCAGAGTCAATTTTATTAAGATGATAATTCTCCACATAATTATTTATCCTCTATCTATGCTCTTCATATCTCCGAAGAGTAACAACATTAAAGATATAGATCAAGCTCTCTCTGACTTTATATGGGCTGGCAGAAAGCCTAGAATTAAATTAGACGTTTTACAACTACCAAAAGAACAAGGAGGATGGGGCCCCCCAACATTACAAACTAACCTCAATGCAAGCCACAATTATCTCAATATGGGCAACTGCTCAACCGAAGCCACCATGGTGGGAGATTGAAGCAACCTTCTCCAAACTGTACTCTCCTGTCAACTTACTTGATAAACGCAGGAGCGAACTACCAATCATGGTGAAAGACAATTCTTTAATTACTAATTTGGGTTAGTACTTGGAATTCTCTATGGAAATATTTGGGACTAAATACTACTAAAATTGATACTCTCAATCTTCCAGATGACTTTAATTTATTAGAAAAGACTCTTTCAGATAGTCTTAAACAAGGTCACTTTGTCTACAAATTTTATTCCAAGCATCAACATTTAAATACAGACAGACTATCATTCCTACGGAAATCATGGGAGACTCAGTTGAAAACAACAACAGACACTGAAATATGGGAGGAAATTTTACTTTGAACTAAAATATCCATATGTAACAGATTCAGAGAAATGCGACATAATATCTTACAAAATGTCTATATTTCTCCATATATATACAGCAGGGGCCTCTCCAAACTGCCCACAATGTAAGATTATTTTGGGACAAGATTTCACTGCCTCTGGGAATGTGAAAAGATTCAACGGTTTTGGCAAACTGTATGTGATGAGGTTAGTGTGATGATCAAGCAGCAACTACAGCCTAATCCAATATCATGTCTATCGGGATGTATCCCTGAGTCACAAGATCTCATTAGAACACTGTACATTTTTTGCTTATGTTGGGCTAAAAGGCTGTTCAATACAATGTATTCAATGTTCAATACGTCTGTGGAAGTCTTTGATATCAGATTATATTTCTCTGGAAAGACTAAGATTTGGTATTAATGATCAGAAGGACCAAAGTGTTGGAGTACCCGGGTGTAACTGCCTGAAATGTTAGACCTAATGAGGACTCTTAAGATCATTGCAGTGGATGTATTCTGGATTTGCTACATATCTCATATAATCTGTATTGAGACTGTGCTGGACTGTTATAGTTTTGACAATGTTCAATAATAAGAATGTTAAAAAAAATATGTTTGATAAATAAAATTCAAGATTCAAAGTGTTTATTGTCACATGCACAGTAAAGAAACATGTTCTCAATTATGCAATTATATTGTTCCTTTGCTGTCCACAGAATGCCAACAGTGTAATAAAGAAATATAAACATCTGAAATATACAATATACAAAGTAAATTACTTTAAACACACTTTTTACGCATGGCACAGTGATAAATAAGAAAGAGCAGCAACAATAAAATGTACTCAAGTATCAAAAGTACAAGTGAAAAGTTCATTTTATATATATTTACATGTATGTGTTGACTGATAATGAACCCGGTCAGCATAATCTGATATATCACTCAACAGATACATGTACATATATATAAAATGTACTTTCTCTGTGTACTTTTGATGGTTCTGATTATTAGGATTACTGGTTTGCCAAAAAAATACATTAATTTAAAAATGTTCTAGTTTGACTCTGATGCATTATGTCATCTGTAAAGTAACTTAAATCATCAAATAAATGTAGCGCAGTTGAAATATAAACTAGCTGAAAATTAAAACAAGTTAAGTATAAGTTCCTCAAAATTGTACTTGAGTAAATGTACTCTGTTACATTCCATCACAGTGAGTCTTTATCTTTCATAAGCTCGATGTGTTTACACCTGGAATAAAGAATAGAAATGTAAATATGTATCACAAATAAAGCAGATATATTTTAGCAACATTTCTTTAAACAGTGTTGTAGCCTAAAAGTACCCGACAGTCACAACTTTAGTAAATATATCATGTTAAAATGTTAGTGGTAAAAGTTAAAGTCACACACGTGAATATTACTTCACATATCTGATAATAAATGTCAAGACTAATGTTGTTGCAATAAATGTACTATTTCACTAAATGTACAAGTAAAAATAAAACATATATTTACATGTGTGTACAAACTGTTTACTGATCTGTGTTATAACTCACTGTCATTATTTTGTCATTTAGACTTTTTACCTAAATAAGTTAAAAAAATACATTATGTATGTATTGTATGTATTATTTATTTATGAATGTTGGAGCCGATAATCGTCCAGATTCATAATCTGTTGATCCAGTTTAGTTGCATGATATCAACTTATGTAAAATGTCATTTTATTTGCACTTTTGATACTTAAGTTCATTTAATATCAGATACTTTAAGACTTTTACTCGAGTACTGTTTGTGTGTGTGACTTTACTTTATTGCAAAAGTAAAATTTGAATCAACTTTTACTCAGTATGAGTTTCTCATATTTCACATTTTAACAAATACAGTCAAGCTAAAATGTCTTTCATAATCTAAAGGGTTTGTTTGTTTATCTGGGCTGTGAACATGCTCATGAAAGGTTCTGACTCATGACTGTATGATGGGTTTGTCATGCTGACTTCTGTTTTTCCTGAAGTGAAACAGAACTGAACTGTGCAGTAAACACGCAGCTGGTTTCTGTTTCCCAGCTGACTGCGTTGTAAATGTTGTCAGCTGTTCACAGCTGTAGTTCCTTCGTCCTCCTCTGGGGCTCCTGCAGCTTTTATTTTCCCTTTCCAAACTCAGACCAGTTAAGCTGGTTCTGGACTTCTGCTCCTGCAGATGTGGAAGAGTATTTACTCTGTACTGATCTACTCTGATGCATCTCTGAGGGACACATTTAATTCTTATTTTACATTTTTAGTTACTAGTTATTTTTCAGGTTAAATTGTTCGTATAAAAACATGAGTTTATATTGAAAATCATGTCATTATATAGAAAAATATGCAAAAATGCAACAGCAAGAATATTCTATCAAAATAAGTTCACGTTATGACGACACACAAACTCAAAACATCGTAACAAGAAACATTTCTTAGCAGGTCCAGTCTCTGATATGTTTTGCCCTCTGCACATTAAACTGGGTTTATTATTTCTGTCCCTTACTGTGAAACTGTTTATTATGCATCCTAATAAAGACCATATAAAGGACTGTGTGTGTCCTCTCTGTCAGTGTTCTGTGTTCATGTTGTGTTTTATATGTTCTGTGTTCCTGCAGCAGTCTGGTGACCAATGAAAAGTGATGATGTCAGGAAAGTGAAACCTAAGGAAACAGTCTCAGGTATAAGAGCAGCAGAGATGAGACTTCCTGGGCACAATCAAACCGAGGATGGGTGTTCAGGGACTGACCACATTCTTAGAGAATCACCAGCAGATCTACCGGGACGTCCGGTTCCGGATGAGCCGTCTGGTGATCGATGGCTGCAACCTGCTCCACTTGCTGTACTTTGACTCAGGTAGGACAGAGAGTATTCTGACTGTGGTGCTGGACTCCACAGGTGCTCCAGGTCAGAAATACTTTCACTCTGATTACTCTCATCTGACAGCTCGACTGCAGATTCATTGTTTGAACAGTTTAATTTAAACTCTATTTTGACTGTCAGGTATTTTTTGTGAGGTGTTGTAGTTCATTTAACCTACTCTATAACTATAACTACTCTATAACTATAACTACTCTATAACTATAACTACTCTATAACTATACACTATATAACTAACTATAACTATAACTTCTCTATAAAACTGTTTAAGTTTAATCCATAACAATGCATCATATTTAATAAGCTGATCATTGGTGCCTTGAACACGGAAGTATATGATATAATCAGCAGCTTATTTACATGTAATAAACAGCTGTAACTCTACAGTGTTTATCAGTTTAACCCATCAACACCCAAGTGACAGCAGCACATCCGGGAACTTCGTCCTTGTGTCATGCCCCGCCCCCTTTCAGTGTCAACAGCCTGACTGGCGCTGAATGCAGATTCTGGGTCTCTCCCAGTTTAATGGCATAAAATAAGAATATCATGTGGATTTTTAGCTTTTTGGAACCTCAGTCTGATTCAGAGGCGAACAATCATGTTATATTGTAGTCGATCTACGTTCGGCGTCGTTATATATGCAGAAAATGAAGTAATGTGGATGAGGTTCGGTCTGCACCTGACACACAGAACTACTTTATTAGGTCCAGGAAATTCTTTTGTCATCTCTCTTCTTTTCTGTCTTTACATCGCTGTAGTGAAGCTGTCTCTGTTTTAATAATTTAGGAAAACACTCGGTTTAGCTCCACTTGTTACGTAACGCTGTATGCAGAGTTCATTGTTAGAAAGTAGGTCGGCTCAGTTTTGTGTGTGTTATTAACGCCCCACCGCGGTCTTTCGAGGAGAGAGGCTACGCCACCAAACTCCATTGTAAAATCAGGAGTTTTAAGGTCGGACAATATTTTTTCACGGTAAAAACTGTAGTTACAACTCTACAAAGGCTTTTTTTTGATTCACCTCGATCTACAGAGACAATCGGCACATATGTCATTCAGTCAGTGATATCAGTAACTGACCTGTGACGAGGTGTTTGACAGGTATTGACCGGTCGGGTCTCACAGATCTCTTCTTCTTTAATCTGGCGCCAACACGAGCGTTTGTTTTCAAAGGGGCGTGGTCGTTTGTGACAGGGAAGTGACGTGTGGCCGCTGTAGGCTAACCCGGAAATTGGATTGGAACTCTACATTGAGCACTGGACCGTACGTCAACGTCGCCGCCATATTGGAGCAGTGAGCTCCACCCCGTGAACTGATACAAGTCAATGGAGTGAACTTAACTATACTAACTATAAAACTCCTTCTACAAAGTGCTATAAGTTAATGCCTCATTTACACATTCACACGTATGGATATATTCAGGAAACAGATAGGAACCAAAAACAACGTCTGTAACGTTCTCTGATTATAAACATTAACTACTCCTTATATGGTCAGGTTACAGGTCGGCACCAAACTACAGAATGTGTTTTATAATGTTTTTATGAGTGTTTACAGCTGCTGATGCATGTGACGCTGTTGCCGTGATGATACATGACTGTTAAATATTAAATCTGTGTATAACAACCACATCCTGACACGTAAATGTGACAGCTGTAGACACTCATAAAAACATTATAAAACACATCCTGTAGTTTGGTGCCGACCTATAACCTGACCATATAAGGAGTAGTTAATAATCAGAGAACGTTACCGACGTTGTTTTTGGTTCCTCTCTGTTTCCTGAATATATCCATACATGATGAATGTGTAAATGAGGCATTAAGTTATAGCACTTTGTAGAAGGAGCTTTATAAAGTTCACTACTTTGACTTGTATTAGTTAATAGGGTGGAGCTGCTGGCCAACCCACTCAATGAGGCGTCTATGTATATATGTCTATTGAACTATATACCAGATGGAAACATGGCGGATAGCGCATATGCCGAAAAGGTTTTCTAGCATCCGCATTTTCTTCCTGATTATGTGTCCCATTGAATGTGCACAGTAGAGTTTCCCTCCGCTGGCCCGGCCCCAGAGATCTCAGACACTTTGTAATGATGTCACTTTTCCCACTTTATTGATAGTTTTACAAATACAAAAGCTCCGTGGATCAAAAATTAATAATAAGAAGAGTTTCACAGACAAATATCTTATAATGGCGACCTGTGGGGACATTTTGTGACCATACTGGAAACAAAACTGAGCCGCGCCTCCCAGGGTCTGCAAAAAATCTGCTGGATTTAATGAATTAGATTTTGGATTATTAAAGAATATAATCTGTGTGTCAAACAGGTCTGGATCAGAATCATGGTGGGGAGTATGCTGCGTTTGAGAACCAGGTTGAGAAGTTCATCACAGCGCTCAGAGCTTGTGGGATCGAACCGTATGTGGTGCTGGACGGAGGCACGGACCCCACCGACAAGAAGCTTGAAACAGTGACGCAGAGAGCTGAGGATCAGATCCAGAGAGCCCATCGAGCGGCGGTGGGCAGCAGCCAGGAGAACATCGTGCCACAGCTGGTCAATATGGTGTTCAAACAGACGCTGGCCCGGCTGGAGGTCCCGGTGGCAAAGTGCTACGGGGAGGCCGACCAGGAGATTGCTGCTCTCGCCAATGAGTGGAACTGTCCGGTGCTCTCCAGCAACAGCGACTTCTACATCTTCGACCTCTCAGCAGGGCTGCTGCCGATCTCTCATTTCCAGTGGGAGGCGCTGGAGCAGAGCGGCTCGCGGCACTACATCCCCTGTAAGAACTACAAAACCAACAACATCTGTACCCTCTTCAACATCCAGCCGCAGCTCCTACCTGCCTTCGCCGCCTTGGCCGGGAACGACTACGTGAAGCTGCAGAGGATGGAATCTTCCATCCGCTGGGTTCAGTTCTGTCCAGCAAGCGCGGTGAAACCGAGCCGCCTGGAGGGGCTGCTCTGCTGGCTGAGGAGCTTCCACCAGCCTCAGGAGGCCTTTGAGGCGGCGCTGGGGCTGATGGGAAAGCTGAGCGAGAAGAGAAAGGCAGAGTTGCTGCAGGGCTTGCATCTGGGCATGGAGGAGTACCGGCTCCCTCCCAGCACCCTGCAGAAGTTCTTCCTCCACGGGACAGCACCTCCATTCCCAGCAGAGGAGGAGGTAATAAAATCCTTCACTCTACAGATTTTCGTTTTGTTGAGGCCCAGTTACACCAGATGGCTCAGGTCATCGCTGCATCTTCACTAAGTACATACCTGCTCAAAAAAATTGAAGGAACGCTTTTTTTATTGGGTATGGCATGAGGTCAATTGAACCTGTCTTATAATGATCTGGTCGGTTAAGTAGCAGAGGGCGTTGTTAATCAGTTTCAGCTGTATTGGTGTTGATGGAATTAACAACAGGGGCACTAGAGTGGCAACAATGAGAAAATCCCCAAAACAGCACTGGTTTTGCATGTGGAGGTCATTTCAAGTTTGTCCCTCTTGATCTTTTTTGGCTGGTTTTCCACTAGTGCTGGTTTTGGCCAGAGTCATTATCACTACTGGCAGTATGAGATGATTCATTAACCCTACAGTAGTTGAACAGGTTGACCAACTCCTCCAGGATGGCACATCTACGCGTGCCATAGCAAGGAGATTTAATGTGTCTCCCAGCACAGTCTCCAGATTTCAGGAGACAGGCAGTTACTTTAGGAGAGCTGGACAGGGCGTTAGAAGGTCCTCAACCCATCAGCGGGACCAATATCTGCTCCTTTGTGCAAGGAGGAACAGGTTGAGCACTGCCCGTGCCCTACAGAATGACCTCCAGCAGGCCACTGGTGTGATTGTCTCTGCCCAAACAATCAGAAACAGACTTCATGAGGGTGGCCTGAGGGCGCGACGTCCTGTAGTGGGCCCTGTGCTCACCGCCCAGCACTGTGGAGCTCCGCCACTGGTGCCCTCTACTTTTCACAGATGAGAGCAGGTTCACCCTGAGCACCTGTGATGGAAGTGAAAGAGTCTGGAGAAGACAAGGAGAAGGCTATGCTGCGTGCAACATCGTTCAGCATGACAGGTTTGGTGGTGGGTCAGTGAGGGTCTGGGAAGGCATATCCATGGAGGGATGCACAGACCTCTACTGGCTAGAAAATGGCAGTCTGACTGCCATTAGGTATCGGGATGAAATCCTTGAACCCATTGTCAGACCTTACGCTGGTGCAGTAGGTCCTGGGTTCCTCCTGATGCACGACAATGCCCGGCATTCATGTGGCAAGAGTATGCAGGCAGTACCTGGAGGACGAAGGAATTGATACAACTGAATGGCCCTCATGATCACCTGACTTAAACCCGATAGAACGCCTCTGGGACATTATGTTTTGGTCCATCAAACTCTAATCTGAGGATGGTGCATGTTAATGTTACCAAACACACACTACAGAACTTGTAGCAACGCAGGCCGACTGTTGTGTTTCTTCGCTCAGTGAATAAATTCAGACGTGTTCAGTGAAGCTCTGAAGGTCACTTGACTAAATATACTGACTTTGTTCTGCTCTGTCCTTCTGCAGACGGCGGGTCTCGTCCCAGACTGGATGCGGCTGCCATTTACACAGGCCCGGCTGCCTTCAGACATCCTGGACGTGCTGCTGCTGCAGAGGATGAACCTCGGCTACCCCGTGGCCCACGCCAACACACCCAGCGCCTACCTGTCGTCCAGGCCGATCCGCCAGGTGATGTACGGGCTGCTGCTGGGTTGCAGAGTGGGGCCGGTTCAGGAGAGAGACAGAGAAGGACTCCAGCTGAAGTTCATCCCAGTCCAGCCAGCTTTCAGAGGGGTCGCCAAGCAGCTGCAGCTCAACTCACTGGACAAGGTGAAGCTTTCAGGGTTCAATGAAACTGACAGGAAGTGAGAGAGAGATGAGGCGACATTTTGTAACATGCTGTAAAACAGTTTAATTTCAGAACTCAGGAGGAGCTAGTCAGTTTTTATTTTAAGTCTGTTATGTTAACATTGTGCTGTCTGTCATATTAATGTTAAGATAAAGTTACAGTGAACTTGATGACATAACTCCACTCTGACCCGTCTCTTCCTGTGTGTCGGCTGCAGGCGGAGCCCTCTCAGCGTCTGCAGGTGTTGCTGGTGGCTCTGGGGGTGACGGAGGCCTCTCTGAGCCGCCTGCCTACTCAGCTGCGCCTCCTGGTGGCCGTCACCTGCTACTGGATGCAGAGAGCTAAGCCTCGTCCGAACGAGAGGCTGCTGAGGGCGCTGCTGCTGGGAGTGGCGAACAGAGATGCCCTGAGACGCCGAGCAGGTATTAAACACAAACTCATCCTGACAGCTCAGGACATTGTGGGTTATTTTCTGTCATCATGTTACCTGATGAATCACTGTGGTGTGTGTTTGTTTGGTAGATCTGCAGATTCAGAATCAAAAACTGAATGTGGGCGTGGCTCACGCTTTCAGCCAATGGCAGGCGTGCATGAAGGACAGCATCCACCTGAACCAGCTGCTGGGCTGCCCGTTAGCTGAACCACAGATCGCCAAGTGAGTGACAGAAATACTGAAAAAAAAAACTGTTTCTTCAGTTTTCAGTTATTCATACATGGTCACAAACGGGTACTTCACTTTACCGCTCTGTTATTAAGAAAGTGAGAGAAACTTTCTTTCAGTTGCTGCTGGCCAGATCAGCATCTGTAGGACTGGAGATGTTGATGCTCATGTCACTCATGTCCACAGCGCTTTATACTTCACTCCTCACAAAACAATGAAATACTAGCTGATCCAGGTGATGTCCCCATCCCTGATCTTGTCCTTCTGATGTTTACAGGTTATATGAGGGGACAGTGGTCCACAATCTTGTCCACCAGATGAGGACAAGAAAAATGAAGCGGCTGAAGTACAACCCCTCAAGTGTGAAGCAGTACAAAGCCATGCTGTCCGTCATCCACCAGTCTCTCAGTCAGGAGGCGAGAAAACCCTCAGTCACTCAGACGACACCGACGTCTCCACGCCAGAAACATCAGGGCGACCTGACCTCCAGCCTGCAGCAGCTGTTCCTCCAGTACGAAGATGACGAGGAGACTGCGACTGAAGCCTACAGCGTGGTCAGAGCAATGCAGGACCAAGGTCTCGATGATTTGCTTTCAGTGAGAACTCGTTACAAAGCCAGAGAGAGAATCAACTCTGGTAAAAACCCAGACCTGGTCCTGAAGCGGGACCGCAGGGGGGTAGACATAATGTGAGCTGAGCCGTCCAGCTCAGGGTTCAATTTCTGGACAATGACCTCAGTTCTAAATTCAGTCCACATGTTTTAAGTAAAGTGTGCAGTTGAATTTTTGGCCACTAGGGGGCGGTGTAACATGTAAACACAGTTAAATATGATTTAATGTTCCTTCTCTGATCTGTGGTGATGTTTTAACATCTGAACCAACATTTGGTTGTTTTGTATAAATTCCTTTTTACCGACTCTGTATTTATCTATCTTTAAAAAAAAATCTTTTTCTTCTTCTTATTCATCCTATGTCCTTTTTGGTCGCTAACTCACCCCACACCATTGAGTGCACACATACAATAATACATCAAAAGGTGTGGCTTTATCAGACTCAATATGCTATTTCGTAGTTCTTCAGAATATTAGTTTTTCGTGACGAAAAACTGCAAAAGATTTCCCAGAAGAGAATGAATGGGATGAGGTCAAAAAAATCTTCGATATTTGTCAAACATCTCCTGCTCTGGCATACATTCACCTAGAAACACCATTCAAACTTTAAAATGTAAGTACAAGTCCTGTGTATTTGAGGTGTCTTCAACTTTTTTACAACGATGTGTAGTTTTTGAACGGTGACCCTTTAATGATCGTGAGTGATTTTGGAAAAATTCAGAGTTTTCAATGATTGTGTGTGGCAGAATGTTCGAGCCAGCACAGTGGATGATGTCATCGTCAGAGCAGGGGAGACTCAAAAAAACTCTCAGAAATGTTCTCTTTACATGACGCTCCTAGCGACAAATTTCACTGTACAACAGTGACATTGTCCAAAGTTGTAGCCACACTAGTCTTCTTTCTCACAGTGTGTCTACTTTATTGGTAGGATTTACGGCTTTTGAATTATCTGCCTCTAACAGACAAGAGTAGCTCTCAACTGCTCCATTCACTTCAATGTAAATCAGGAAGAGGATTTTCGGAGAAAAGCAGAAACTTCCCCTTTTTTAACTCGCTCCAAATGCCACATTTTTTAAACTAGGACCACAAAAATTGATCACTGTGTTCTTTAAGGCTTTAAGGTTCTTTTTGTCGAATGATGGACATTTGTTGCCAATATCATGTTTGGTTTTTGAATAAATCGCAGTAGTTAGATTTTTAATTTTCCATAATAAAACTTAATTTCTACTTCACCTTTGAGCGCATCCAGACGTGCGTCTCAGTCACACACTTGATGTGCTTCTACTTTTCTTCAAAGACATGAAAATTTTTCGCAAAAAAACAACAAACCTTTTCCCACTGAAAGTGAATGAGACCAGGCGAAAAGGTAAAAAAAAAAGATTTCAAACATCGACATCTCTGGCATACTTTGAACTAGACACATCATTCAAACTTTAAAATGTAGATACAATTTGAAATTATCAACGTGAGATTCAACTTTTTTGTAGCTTTCATAGTTTTCTGTCACGGGGCAAAGCGCACAGCACCACTCTCACGATTTCCTGCAGTGGAATTGTCTAGTGTTTGTAAATATTTTTCTGTTTAATTCTTCAACGTTTTTTGCACAACAAATCCAAGAATGAAGGAATACATGTTTGGAAATCTTAAATCTCTGTTTATGTGTCTTTACTGCGTATTTATCAGGCTGTGTTCTATGAAGGGCTTGAGTAATAAACTTTGTTCTGCTGATAAAACCTGTGTGGATATAAAATGATTGTCAGTGATGTCAGGAGGGTTCAACCTCAGAGCAGACTCCTCATATCAGAATCGGATTGAGGAAATTGTTTTACGGAAGTGAAGTCAGAACCATCAGTAATAAATGACAGAACCATCTGCATCAAGGGTTTTAAAAGAGAAGTTTATATTTGCATGCAGTCGAGTTGTCAGATATTGTTTCAACATTTAACTACTTCAGATATTTTATTCTCACTGACTCTTATTCCTGATAATCTCTCTATAATTTGATATTTCTATACAAGAAGGAGCGACTGCATCAGAGGGAGAGGCAGCCAGAAATTCTGTTCTAAATATTGGAGAACGAATATGTAAATATTGCACATCAGTAGAAATGTTCTTATTTCCAGCACCACTGCACAGACTGACCTGTGAGCTCAAAAATGTTTATAGTCTACGTCCACGCCATACATCCAATTTGAATTAATTTGGGTCAGACTGCAGTCTCATAATCAGACCCAGAGAAATTATATATCAATAAAAAAGTGACCTTTTTAAAATCCTATTAACAAGTGTTTATCTGTGTTGGGTCAGTTAATATTTCTTTTATTTTTTATTTTAGCCTCTTTTGATAAGACAGATTACAGGAAACAAAGGATGCCGGGCCTGGAGTCGAACCCAGGGCGAAGGCAAAACCTCTGTATACTGGACGCCTGCTTTAACAAGTGAGGTAAATAACATTCAGTGATTTAATAATCCTCAGGTTGGATCCAGGTAAACAAGGCAAAATAAGTCCTGCCCACAGATTTTCAGAGAATGCAGGTGGTGCGAGCCAAAAGGGGCGGTCTCGCTCTTTTCCCACATGAAGTTAGTGCATTTCCCTCCAAAACTTTAGATGCCTATAATAATAATTCCTGACAGATCTTCACTCTGGTCCGAGCCTCTCTCTGAGGACACGAACACGGTGAGTAAACTGTTCTGTATGATTCTGCTTTATGTGCCCAGTTACCTGCTCAGTACAGGTGTATTCATGTCTGTGTGGGAGGTCTACAGATCAGTTGTTACCTATAGATCTCAGGTAGTAAGCCCAGGTGATGTTCCTTCATATATCAGAGCTCCACACAGTAACTACCTTCATGCTGTCTCAGCTCAGTAAGTTCTACATGTGCGGGTTAAAATGGAGGCAGCCTCTCATGTCGGTGAGATTTTTTTACCTCAAATGTTTCTGAAATAACTCTGAACAGAAGCTGAAGAGGTCTCATTTAACTGTTACGTGTTGAGGTAAATTCGGCTGGAACATAATCCTTTAATTACATCCAATTAAATCCAAGATGGACATTATGTTTTGCTCGGTGCACCAAACTGCATTGTGATTTTGGTCGTTTTTTTTCTGCAGTGTTATTTACATGAATAATGCAGTTAGTTAAACTTTGGTCACTATCTCAAAACAAGTCGGTAGTTTCGGTAAAATCGGCATGAAACTTTTTTTAATGTATGTATTCTTTTGAACGGCATGAAAGCTGGTTAGCTAACGTTTGCTGGTCAGTTTCAGTGAGTGGTTATGTTATGCTATGTTAGCTAGCTGAAGTTGTTGCAGATGCACTGCACGGTTTGGGAAACACGTTAGCAGCGGCTCAGCTGCCTTTATTAACTGGTCAGGACACATTAACTGGGTACTGACAGTATAACGAGCTTATAAAGACGACTGGGTCATTTAATCGTCGTGTTTTTACAGGTTTGCATGTTAGCTTAGCTAATGTGTGTGTCTGTGGGAGAGTGTTAGCATGACGCCATTAGTCGCTGTGTAATGTTAGCTTGTTAGCAACGTTACAGCTGAATATCTGAGTACAGCACAGTTCGCTAACAGGCTCCATGTTGTGTTAGTAATGTCTCAGTATGTTAGTATGTCAGCAGCTAGAAGGTCATTCTGAGCAGCTAAAGTAGTTTAACACACAATATGCAGCCTCAGTGTAGCTGCACAGAATGTATTCAGTGTGTTTGTCTCAGTTCTGGTTTAAGATGTTATTTAAATCACTGCACTGACTCCATGAGTGTCAAAAGATAGACTTCAGAATCATGTTTGTAAAGCACTAAATGTTCTCAGGATTTAATACATTTGGTTTACTTCTAAAAAACACATTTATTAAATCAGATTATAGTAGGTTTTACAGTGCAGAGTGATGTGAGACTCCTGAAGTGATGTCATGCACATGGTTACAGACTGCTATATCATTCTTTATTATAGAATTATAATCCTGTTTAAAAAATCCCCTTTTCGCCGGATGCATCTGTAATCTGAATACATCTTCTTTTCTGTATTATTAAAATACATTCAGTTTTTGTTGAAGATTTCATAATCTGACATTTTTGTTTTTCTACTTAAAATGTGTGAAAGTTCTTCTGAATGTTTCTGATGTCAGATGGAGAAACACTTCAAAGTTTTCTTTTCCAAATGTTTCATCTCTGAAAGTTTCACAGCTGTGAATCTGTTTCACGCTGAAGCAGAAAGTGTTTAATGTTCCTTCTGATGTGTGCAGACTTCTTCTCCTTCTGATGATTTATTTACAGATGAACCAAACATTAGTCTCTGATGGTTTTCAGGCCTGTATATTTCTTTCTGTTAAATATGTATATTTTTAAAAATGAGACAATTATAAAAAAGTTATGAGTTTAATTCTCACATTTATTTGAGCTCAGGGAGGTAAAAACAAAGAATACAGACGAGGAAAATCTGTTCTCAGGACGTGTGAATGAAAACAAAGTGAACATCTGTAAAAGATTTAGAAAATTTTAATATACATTTTATTCTCATTCTGACACACACACACACACACACACACACACACACACACACACACACACAGGTGTGACGGTGCAGCAGCTTGTTCGCTGGATTTCAGTTTTCAGACGTCGAAGCTCTAAAAACAGAATTTCTCAAAGATCTAAAGTCTCTGAAATCTTTATGTATTAATATTCAAGTTTTTTTTTCTCCCACAGAAATGAAATCCAGTTTATTTTAAAGACGTATGAAACGTGGGACTGCTTTCAGAACACTTCTGCTCTTTTTTTATTTCTGGTTCCTCCAGAAAATAATGAATTAATTGTCTGTTGATCCAATTAACATAAAATAAAACTTTATTAAGCTTTATTTAATCACAACTATTAATAAACTGACACACTATTTGTTTTTAATTACCCTCATTTAAATAAATACATTGAAAAACATGTTTATTATTGTGACTAACAGCTTTAGTATAAAGTAATTATATATTAACAGTTTAACATGAGAAAGAAATGAAACTACTGATTATTTGCACGACAGATTCATTTATTGATGAATCTCTCACGTGTGGTTTATTTGTTTATTTAGGAATCATCTTGCTCGATGCAAAAAGAAAAGAATTAAAGCATAAATAAATAAAAGAATAAATGTTGGTGTTGATTGACGTATAAACTGATAGTGTTTATTTATCCTTCAGTAAGTTCAGGTTATATTAATCTAACAGCTTCACGTCCTCCTGCTCATCATCACTTGTTCATCTGATATTTTCCTCATTAATAATTTCTTTGTTCTGATAAAAATGTATTGAACTTTTCTCCCAAACATGAAAACTTTTTCTCCACAGTCATGATTTATGTTTTTGTTTTTCTGCTCAAATAAAAAAGGTTCGTAGAAACGGTTCTGATTAACTTCCTGTGGATCAGAGTTCAGAACCAGAGTTCAGAGTCGGACAATCAGCTGCGACCGACACACAGAGAGACACAAACACAGTTTAAACAACGAGAGCGTCTGAATGTTAAAAGACCAGAAACAAACTTCACTTCTTGTTCTTACAGTGTGAAATGTACACAGACAGACAGACAGACAGACAGACAGACAGACAGACAGACAGACAGACAGACAGACAGACAGTGTGAGCCACATCTGGCTGCAGGCGGCGGGAGAGAAACGGGGGACGCAGGACCAGATGGAGATCAGGTGATCCAGAATCAAACATCAGCTGTTTTCTACAACCTGAGTTTCAAACTTTGAGACTTTTGAAACTAAAATCTGATCTGAAGTCAGGAGCAGCCAGACGGAAACGACATGTTCACTAATAATATTTTAAATCACTTTAACTGAAAGTTATCGTTCTAATCTACTGTCAGTGTACGGAGGCCTGACACTGACAGAACCAAACGAATAAATGAATCAACGGCTCAATAAATCAGTAAACACCATTTAATGCAGATCAACTGGGACAAATTAATATTTCTGTTTATAAATTGCTTCTGTATTAATTAATTAAATAAATTGATTCCTCTATTTAATTCCATTGTTTTATCCTTTAATTGAATAATTAATTCATATAAAAACATGTATTTATATATTATCTTGCTAAATGCAAAAGGAAAAGAACAGAACTAAATACACAATAAATATTTTTTAAAAATACATGTAGGCATTAATTAATTTCTATAATGTCATAAGTCACTTTATATATAATATATTATATATATTATATTCATTTATCTTTGTATTAGTCCCCTTTTTTTACTTTCCAGATTAATTTTCCATTTTATATATCAATTTGTTGATTTTACAAAAGATTTATGTTTGTATTTTTTAGTGTTCTGTATTCTGTAATACGGAAGCGTATTGCATTCACTTGAAAAAAAAAAAAAACTCAGTTTTTTCTGAGTAATTTATTTTTTGGTTTGTTTTTTTGAGTAATTTTTTTCTGTTTTTCTAACAAATTTTTTTTTCGGTTTTTCTGACTAATTCTTTTCCTGTTTTTCAGAGTAATTTTTTTTCTCGGTTTTTCAGAGTAATTTTTTTTTCTGTTTTTCTGAGTAATCTTTTTTTTCTGAATTATGGAGATACTTTGAACTCCCGCTAGAACTTCCAACCTGCAAGTGACTCCCATGGACATATAGTGACTCCTGCTCCCAATTTCAAATGCATCATATTGTATCCGTGGAGCCAAATCTGTCCAACTGATCCTGGAG
>CAEMYA010000272.1:423277-433900 GCA_903131615.1 Diplodus sargus
CTCCCCTCCTCTCCTCCTCCTCTCCTCCCCTCCTCCTCCTCTCCTCCCAGCAGCAGTTTCTGTCCTGGTCAGAGTTCGTGTGGACAGAACAGAGCAGCATCAGTAAACTTCCCCGCGGCTGCTTCCATTATTTCGCGGCTGCAGTCTTTCAGTCTTTGTTCGTCTCTGCCGGTTTAACGTTCGTCCTCTGACTGAGTTTCCACTGGTGGTGATTCCTAATGAATAAAACCATCCGCGTGCTTTCACTCTGTCGTTTTTGTCCAGGAGCTCACGAGACGACGTATTATTGATGTTTAAAGTCATTATCATCATCATCATTAATGTCATTATTATCATATTATGACATCTACAAGCTTATCATTATAGAGGTGTAATACAAACGTGAATACAGAGAAGTGAGAGGAGACGTCTTCCTCGTCTCGTCTGCACTGTCACATACTAATTAAAGCTGATTGAATGTGTCTACATGTTTAGTCAGTGCATAAGAAAACACTATGTTGACGTTTAGTGAGCCAAAAGAAACAGAAACCAAAATAAGTCGTGCAGTTTGTTGTCTTTCATACCATCATCTGTTTTAATTGGCTGTTTCTGTGTTTTAAATAAAGTCTCAGCTGCTTCAGTTGTTTAGCAGAACGCTGCGACTCTGTTTACTGTGAAGCTCCAGAACTGTTCTGTTCTGTTCTGTGGACTACGAAAAAGAAAGCAGAGGACAGAAAACAAACCAGAACATTTTCTCCATGAAGTACGATCCAGTTTCTCCCAAATCAGTGAATAAAATCAAACATTTCTGTTGTTTTTCAGGGAGAAGTCGTGACTGGATTCTAAATGAAAAGTACAAAAATATGCCACATTTTTCAGGTTCACCAATCTGAAATGGTTAAAAAAGCATTTTTCATTTTAGCTCGACTTTAAAGGCCCTCGAGGAGCCCGATACCGTTTAGTACTTTTATATTATAACCTTCAAATTTAGGAGGCGATTCATATTTCCACCTCAAGGTAACCACACATGGTGAAGAGGTAAAATGTGGGTGGGTTAAAAATGTGGTTTATCTTCTGTAACGGTCGTGTATATTTCTATTAATTCACCAAGTTTTCAATAAAACACATTAAAAAAATAAAGGCGCTGGCTGCTTCATGTTGTTGTCGACACACAAAACGTATCACTCACGTATCATATTAAATATAAAAATGCATGAGACACGAACATGACGTACAATATAAGAGACAGAACTCTTACTGTCTCCTCTGTGCGCTCAGCGGGCCGACTTTGTGTTTCCACGAGCGAACAATGACACTGTGGAGCAAAACGAGCCTGCAGACGAGTTTTCAGGCTCCAGATAAAAATAGTCCGTCAGCTTCGTCCTGGAGCTGCTGGGACTCATCGCCTGATTAATCAGACCGTCAGATCAGAACGACGGGACGAGCTGGAGACGGTATTTAACTGAAGTCTTTATCAATTCAGCATCTTGATTGATCGTCTTAATGATTAATGAAGACGTGACTGTGACTCAGGTGTGCAAACCGTTAAACCGGTTCTCGATGTGTTTTCATGTGAAATGGTTGAAATGAGAAAATATTTGCACAACTTAGTTTAGTTTAGTTTAGTTTAGTTTGCGAGGAAGCAGGAACCGGCCCGGCTGCCTGCAGGGTTCTGCTGCTCTGACTGATATTTACCCTCAGTAACGGTCGAGCTGATCAGCTGAGAAACAGCCGCTCTCGTGCACAGAAAGTCAAATAATCCTGAGCGTTCAGGCCTTTCAGCATATTTACAGACATTAAAACTAGTTCAGTTGTCATATGAAGTCAAAAAAACATGCTGGCATTGATAAAAAAAGATGTGATGATACAATATCATCTGAAACAGTCGAGAGAATATTTTGACAGCTTTCATTGTTTGAGGTTTCTCTCAGTCAGAGCAGAAACGTGCCTGTGAGGCGCTGATGGTCTTATAAAACAGGACATATCGCTGATGGAGTGAGTGGAGAGTTACAGGAATCTGACTCCGTGTTGCGTAGAAAGACGTTTTAGTCGGCTCGTAATTATCAGTTTACAGACATTAAACGTTTTTTCCTCCAGCGAAGACATTTCCTTCCTCTCTGCCACGACTGCTTCTGATCGCAGCCTTCCAGCAGTGTAGAAACATGAGTTTGACATCAACTGTCAGAAAAACATACCTTCATAAAAGGAATTAATAAGCTTGAAGGCATAACGACTGACGGACCGGACACACAGAACCAGTACATGTTTCCAGTCCCGACAGCAGTGAGACGACAGTCTGCTGTCAGACTGTTGGACTTCATGTGGTGTGAAAAACAACAAATAATCGATAAACTGTGAGATCTGTTGGGCCACAGATCACATCTGAAGGGGAACTCAGTCGATAAAGCGCCTCCAGTGATCTGGTGGAGATGCATTGTGGGTCAAGAAGGCACCAAGTTTCTCCTCTCCACTGCTGGACTCATCACACAGGTTAAAAACAGATGATTGGAATCGATAGAGAAGAACCAGAGATATCACCTTCTGTTACTCAACACATTCTTCTTCTCTTTCAGAACCTGGAGCCTACATTACCCACCATGCAACTGAGCCACTGACTGACAGCACTGGAGGCAGCTCATCAGATTACACTCAGCTTCCTCTGGAGCCGCCCGAGGCTTTCTAACACTTTAACACAGTTCCTCCTTGATCTGTTCAGGATCGTATAAATGTGATCCGTTACCTGTGAGATGTATTTCCTCCATAGCGGCTCCTCTTCACTGATGTCGAACTCGTTCCAGCCATGGTAGGCTCGCCTCCTGCTCACCTCCTCCTGGCTCAGGCCCAACTGCAGGTCGGCCTGTCGGCAGCAACACAGCACACAACGACTTCACTTCAAGTCTCAGACACAAACCTCCAACATCAGGTGTTACAACTGCTGCTGAGTCCCTGCAGGAGTCAGCCGGCCTGCATGATGGTAGCATGCTAGCATAGCTCGGTCCGCTCTTACACATTGCACCTTTAAAGTTAATAAACAATAATGATATTAACAATAAGGCAGTTTGCTGTCTGAGGACACCGTACCTGCAGGACACACACTACTTCGTTGACGGGGAGTTCGCTGGCTTTTCTGGAGGTTAGTACCGGGACCATGGTCTCATCTTCACTGGAGGGTTGTCTCTCGGAAAGCTGCAACACAGAGAGAGAAACTTAACTTCACACAGGAAGGACGAGATTCTTCTTCACTGAGCTCCGGGACATTTATCTGTGGGGGAGGCTGGACCAACTAGACGAGTCGGTCTCGACATTCAGGGAACATTAGCTGAACTCTTTCAGCTGACCTGCGTTAACTTGCACACATTTACAACCGCAGTCTGATACTGCAGACAGCAGCCTGCAGCTCCAGTCCAGCTCAAACTGACGGCTTTACGCCGCAAAGATTCAATATTATCTAGTTGCAACAGAAAACACAGCAACCTCAGTCATGTGAGAAAAGATGTTTCTGATCCAGAATCAGTTTATGTAATTATTTACTGGCAGATGTGTTTTATAAATCACACAGTTAAACACGTAACTCTGTGTCCGGCGTGGTTGTATCACAAAACCACCAACAGGTAGATTCAAAATCAACAAACATACTGACAAATCATATCGTCCTCAACACGGTCACAACTCAGACCGGCTCATAATGTCGTTAAGGAGACGAGCAGATAATAAAGAGCTGTTTCTCTCAGGTTGTGATATCTGTCTCCACTGATTCAGCACCACGTGAACTTTATACCGACTTCTGTGACTGAACGCTGTTAATAACACGAGTCAGAGTTAAACAACATGATCCACCTCCGCCTGCAGAATCATCACAAACGCGGCTTTATAACAGCCGTCACTGAGCCCACCTTCAGATTAAAGGAACCTAATTACTGCAGACTGAGCGCTGCTGGGAGAGAACAGAAAATATTTCAAGTATTTAACGTGCTGGTTCAGAACCAGAGTTCTGCTGAGGACCTGCCTGTGTTTCCTGTCACACAGCTGCAGAACCAAAGCAGATTAAATCAACACCTGATGAGAGAGAATGATTAAAGTGAAGCTGCAGCAGTTTATCAATGAGTCGTCAGCTACTATTAAATGATTCACATCTAAGAAGCTGCAAAAAATGACTCAAACTGATTGATTATTAAAATGGTTGGCAATTAGTTTAAGCTGACAGGTAATCGATTAATCCATGCAGCTCCAGTTCAGTTAATAAACTGATAAATATTCAGAGCATCCTCTTCAGCAGGGAGCTCACAGCGAGTCGTCCCGAGCAGAACCTCAAGCTGATGGATCGTATCAGCAGAAATAAATCTGATCCTTTCCTCGCCGTGAGAGGGAGAGTGTGTTAATGTGAGGAAATATTGATCGACTCTCGTCTGGTTATTCTTCCTCTCTCTCTTTCTCAAAGCTCAGTCGAGAAAACATTCAGGAGGAAGCTTCTCGTGTTGGACCGGCGCTGCTCGTCACTTTCACAGGTTAACAACAGAAATGGTGGCAGCAGTCAGTGAATGTAAGACTCGGCTGTTTGAGCGCTTCGCTCTGAAGATTGTTTCTGAGAATAAGAACCGGAGTGTTTTTCTGGTCCCAGCATCTCCGACAGAGTGAGACATCTTTTGTGTAGCTGATCGCATCATGTTGATTTTAAGAGTTGCATTCATCCAGCTGGAGGCAAAAATAAAGATTTCTTGATGGAGATAAACAGTTTCTGCAATGATTCCTGGAACAGATGTGTAACAAAGGATATTTTACAGTTTAACATTAAACTTAATGTCTAAAATGACATCAGTGCCCTGAAAAAGTCAACTTACTAAGAATGTAATAATTCTAAATGATCCTAAACATCTTTTTCTGCATTATCAGCTAACGAGAAGTATTTATGTGTATCAGACAAGCTGTGCACCAAAACAAATCACGTCTGAATATCAAACCATTTAAATCCTTATTTTCTACCACATCAATAAACCGGCCGGACGTCTTTCTGACAGCGAGCGGACCGACACACATTATTCTGAAAGGCCAAATAAAAAGAGAATAAATTGAATGTTTCTTAAAAAGTGTGAAACTGAATGATTACTAGTTCTTCATCTGCTGCTTGCCAAGAGTAGATGCATCTCGTTGCTGTTAGTGTCTCATTATATTTATCTTCTGATAAAACCATCCAACATTTTCTCTTTCTGTTCTGGTGCGACTGTACAGTGAAAACATTAATCAGGTCTTCTAACATTCAGTCACAGCGCTGCTGCTGAAGTTGCTGTTAGCGTTCTCAGTGATGCTCTACGGTGCCGTCACACATCTTCAAACAGCCTGAACTTAACACGGTGACACTGGCAGAGTTTCGATGCTTATTGTCATGCATGAAGATGATTATTTCCTTCCAGCGAGCAGAAGACCAAAGACTTTGGGTCCAGAGAGGAAGAGGAGGCAGAGGAAGCTGACGGCACGCTGACAGCGTTTAAAGACAGCAGGAAACAAAAAACCCTCAGGGTTTAAAAACAGAACAAAGACGCTTTTCACTTTTCTTCACTACTTTGTCAGCTCATGATTCATGTCACTATGAAGAGCTGTTTGAAAACCTTCGTTGAAAAAGATCACAGTGAGTTTACTTCATCACAGCTCCTCTTCCTCCATCTTACAACTGTGATGTCACTCCTAACTGCTGCGAGTCTCCATCGATGTTTCAGGAATTACTGCAAATTCAACCGACACAAACATCATTTTAAGTTTGTCGCCGTCCTTCTTCCACAGAAACAATCCAGTAAGCGACAGCTTGTTCGGACTTCAGGTTAAATAAAACACTGACAGAATCTTTTATCAATCAAATCTCCATGTGAGCAGCGTGAGAGCGAAGCCGTCCTCCGTCCTGTCGCTGCAGAGGTGAGTGAGTTTCAGGTATTTCTCATCTACGTTCAATGTTTTTACAGTCCGGGCCTGAAGAGGAGGAACCTGTGAGCAAACGCTCGGCGGTTTACTGGACGGTCGAACCTGCTGCAACCAAAACTGACGAGTTTCATCTGGTGGGTTTGAGGAACCACACAGCAGCTAAACGTGATGAATAAACAGAGGATCTGCAGCAGAGACGGTAATGACAGACGTCCTGTTGTTACCGTGATCAGCTGCTCCGGCCATCAGGTTCATGCTGCTGCCTCACAACAACCCGACTGCAGGTGCAAACCTGAAACTGTTTTCACAGCGTAAACTGTCGACCATCAAGACGGATTCCCCCTTAAAAATAAAACTGCAGACTGCAGCAGAACAAACCGACATCTTTCTGTAGGAAACCAGTTCAGTGGGAAAACAAACGTCGTCTCATCACTGAAGACGAGCTGAGAACTGATCGGAGACGCTCAGACGGCTGAAAACGCTGCAGATTGGTTTTTATTTGGTAATTAATCTCACAGACGAGTCAAAGAGGGCAGAATGTGTGAACAGGTCGTTTCCACTGTGTCTGCTGCTGTTACACTCCGAGGATCATTAAAGGACGCAGCACACGGAGCAGCAACGACCAGACGCACTGAACAACTCGCCTTATTTCACAGTTTTGTCTCAAGCTGAAAAGATTCATTGAATAATTAACTGATCGCTGTTCGATGTCCAATAAAATAAACTACATCTGCAAAATGACTAATAACTAAAGTTTAGTGGATTAAAACGTACGATATTTGATATTTGCCTTGAAAATGTAGCAGAAGTATGAAGCTGCAGGAAATGGAAACATTCCAGTGAAGAACACGTACCTCAAAACTGTAGTTAAGTACAGGTGAGCAGCTGAGTAAACGTACAAGAGCTGCAACTATTTTAATAATCGATTAAATCAGTTTTAGAAATGTTTTAAGATAAAACGAGTCTGAATTCTCTGACGTCATTTATATATTTTCTGGTTTCATATTTGTGGAGGTCACCTGCGGTCAGGTCACCTGTGAGGTCACCTGTGAGGTCACCTGTGAGGTCACCTGTCAGGTCGACGTGTCATGAAGCTTCTTCCTCACTTCTTCAGCTCTCACGTCCGCTACAGGACACTAATCCAGCCGAGCATTAGCCAGACTCAGTTAGCATTAGCTCACACACAGGTAGAGTCCAGAACCTGCTCCCGTCTGTCCACGACGTTT
Source organism: Diplodus sargus (assembly GCA_903131615.1). Lineage (NCBI taxonomy): Eukaryota > Metazoa > Chordata > Actinopteri > Spariformes > Sparidae > Diplodus > Diplodus sargus. The sequence continues at coordinate 430,393 of CAEMYA010000272.1, forward strand.
AAACTTTCGCTAACCAAATAAAAATAAAAGCAGCATCTGTGTCCTCTGCTGCCTCGGTTCCTTTGAGCAAACGTCCGTTCTCAGAGGTATAAAGCTTCCTGGAGGACAGTGAGGAGTGATGCAGCCGGTGAGGTGAGAGGAGAGCTGAGAGGATTGTTTCTGATTAGGACTGAGTGGAGCTTAAAGGAGGATCGACTGACGCCTGCAGCGCCCTCTGCAGGACGGGAGGACGCTTCAACGGTTAACCATAACCCCCAAACCTGAACCTTCTAACCCTCTAACCTTCTAACCTGAACCTGGACGACAATCAACAACCTCCAACAGACTGACACACATTCACATCTGCTGATTCAAGTCTGTATCATAAAAACTAATATTTGTGGGTTCAGAGATAAAAATCATCAACTTGCAGATTTTAAATCCTTCATGAAGCCGAACTGTATTAAAGATGAAATTATTAGTCAATGAACACGTAACGAAATATTGTTTCGCTCATCTTAAACATCCCGTAGCTCCTGCTGCTGAGTGATTATTTGTTTTTTTTATTTTCAGGGTTGATAATAATCATTATCAGTAATCTGACACTTCTGTCAATAAACATGAAAATCAAAAATGTAGAACGACCAGCGATGGAATCTGACTGACGTACAATTTAAGGCTGCAGCTAACATTTGCTTTTTTATTGTCCATCGATATGTTGATTATTTTCCTTCAACTTACAGATACATTTCTCGGTTATAAATCAAATAATAATTATGATAAATATCAGAAAATGGTGAAATTCAAATCTGATAATGGAACTTAATGTTTGTGTGATCGTACTTTCAGTCAAACAAAACCAGCAACTTGAAGATGAGATCGTTTGAGAAGAGTGATCAACAGTGTGGATTGATGATTAATCAATTACCTGCCAGCTATTAAATTAATTGACTCTTGATAATCAATTAATTGGCTCGAGTCAGATTGATCATTCTTTCCTCTACGACAATAAACTGAATGTGGACAAAACACTGCAAATCAATGAATCAACATATTAACCAATCACGATCAATCATTAGTTGCAGCTCTAATAACTGATATGAATTATAATGTTGAGTTCGTGTTTGGATTATTTACTGTGATCTCAGAGTTTAAGACTCGAAGAATTCCAACTCTTTTATCAACTAATATCAACCTTCACTGAGTTTTTAACAAATGAGGCAAATGTTCAGATGAAAGCTGAATCTATCAGCTAATTAATCAATAATTAACAAGATCCTCTTTACTATGATTGTTTGTGTCAGATACTATATGACAGTCATATAGTACTTAGACTGACATGTGATCTGACGTGTCAGTCAGTTCAGGAAATGAATGTTTGGTCACATCGAAGGTTTCCGTTGTGGTTTCTAATCAGAGCAGCACGTCGTTAGTCGTTAGTACCAGGTGAAGCAAACCTGAGACAAACGACTACAATGAAGCGCTTCCTCGATAATTCGCAAATGTTCCGAGCGAGACAAACAAGACAACAACCGAGTGGAATCTGTAAGAAACAAAGACGTCAGTGTGGTTTGAACTGAACATCACAGGAGCTCTGAGTCGCCCAGCGGCTGGAAAAACAAAGTTCAACATCAGGACGAGCTGACGAACACCAGCAAACACTCTGCACGCTGACTCTCCGTCCTGGAGAGCAGAAGATACTTATTGTCCTGTTACTGAGATGATTGTAAATGACTGTTTTGTCTTTGCTGTTAATCATTTAGCAGATTTATCCTTCGACTCTTTAATGGTGCTAATCTAATAAAGTCTGTCACGTGCTGATGTGATGTCATCAGTTCTTAAATGAAAGTTTTGGACACTTTCAAATGTTGATCTGATGACTCGGTTCATATTCTACTGCCGACCTGAGACGAGAATAACGAGAGCAGAAGTGAGCCGTGTTTACAGGTGACCTCACCTGGTCGCTCAGCCTCGTTTGACTACTGATGTCATGCAAAACAGAGACAAACAAACAGATGGAAAAAAACAAATGGAGCCTCTTCAACCCTCATCACAATCTGCAGCCTTTATCATCATTTCCCAGCAGTTCCAATTTAGATCCGGGTCAAACTATCAGCGGGCCGAGAGTCAGTGTGGGCCGAGTGCCAGAACCCTGCAGAGACGCTCGTTTGTCCTCGAGTGCTGCACTCAAACACCTCAGTGTTATAAAGCAGGAGAGTGAGAGGTGAGCAGCGGCAGACAGGACGTGAACTTTAAACACGCACACAGAGGAACGGCTTTATCTCCAGGATCCAGACAGCGAGCAGCGAGCTGACCTTGCAGCTCCGCAGACTGCAGAGCAGAGCGCAGAGTTTGACATGCTAACGTTAGCTTCAGGCTCCAGCACGCACACCGTCATCTGCTAACTGACTTTTAGGTGAATAACATGACATTAATGTGACAGTTTTGGACAGAAACAACTTGCATCTTTTACTAAATCATATTCAAAAGAGACAGTTTCTCGTTCAGTGTAATTAATCAGTTGCCTGTTTGGTCTATTTAACATTATAAAAACAGTCTAACACAGTTTCCCAGAAACCACAGAGTCATCTTCAAATGTGTTGTTTTGTCTGAACAGTCCAAAACCTTCAGATATTCAGTTTACTGTGGTGTAAAACAGAAAATATATAAATATATATGTATATTTTCTTACATCTGGAGGAGAAGATCACACCTGCCAACAGTCTCTATTTTTAACACTTTCTCCTGCTGCGCTCCACATTCGCAGTTTCTCCCATTAAGCTCCTGATTTCACAGCGATATAAACGATATTAAGAGTCTCGGTTTCTTTGTGTCACGATAACTTCAACTTCATCCTGAACGAGCTGCACGTTAACATTGAATCACACGAAAATACATGAAACAGAAAAGTGACAGTTTGTTTGTCCTACCTCATGCTGACCGTCCTGCGATGTGACTATTGTGCACATTGTGCCGTTGGTGCTGAAACGATATATTGTGCTGGCAACCCGACCCGGAGGCAGCAGCCAGCGGGACCAAACAACCCCACTTAATGTGAGTCTGTTCACTGAGCTCGTTCTGCTCAGTTAGCAGCTGAAATAACGGATGGAACGGGTCCAAAACAGAAGAAATCCTCCAGATTTCACTCAACTGGGTGAAAGATTTTCCCCTTTATCAACGTTTGTCTCGTCTCACCGGACCGTCGTCTCTCTGCAGACTGCAGTCCTGAATCATTACATCCTCTTCTTCTCTCAGGTAATGATGCCTTGTAAACACACACCCTCTCTTACAATATTTGCACACTTCGCACTATGTAATTTTAGATGTTTACTTTTTTTTTTACCACTTTTTTTTATTGATTTTACTGGAAGCCGTTTCAGTGTCACACACCTATATTTACTCTACTGATCATCAGCTCTCATCCACTCGCAGACGGGGTTTTTGGAAACTGAGAAAAAAAAATCTCCATCCACGCGAGCGAGCGCGCGCACAGACACACACACACACACACACACACACACACACACAC
>CAEMYA010000272.1:438548-449869 GCA_903131615.1 Diplodus sargus
AATCAGCTGTTAGTTCAGCAGCTGCAGCGACCGCAACGTCAGAGCAAGAATCAGTTCTGTGCAGGACCGGCTGATCTCTAATGGGTCTGAAACTCAACACGTCAGATGTTTTTATCAATGCTTGTTTTTTATTGATGTTTTTGTACTTGATGTAAGGCGCCATCAAATAAAATGTATTATTATTATTATTATTATTATTATTATTATTATTATTATTATATTGTCGGGGGTTAAACACCTCCGCAGACGACTGTTATTGGTTTACTGACATTGTTCCGGCTCGCAGGACTCGTACAGTAAAAGTCAACAAACACAAACCAACACAGTCAGAATGATGCTGATAGTTAGAAAACTAAACATCTGATTGTAAATCTGTTACTTGTTTTAAATATCTTTAATATTATGATATTATTGAACACAGATGTTTCATTTTAAACACATTGTATCAAAGTAACATTTAAGTATCAGTCGTTTTGATGCATCATATAGGAAAATATGTGTTGTTGGCTTACAAGGCTTCAGTTTTAATTCTCTGAACCAATCAAACTATTATTACGATCTGACTTTGATTATCAATAACCTCATCACGATATCCACATTGAGGTATTAACACTGATGTTTTCATTGTGTTGCTCAGTCTGAACATTTATGAAGAGCTTTAATTAAAAAGGGGGATTTTACAATAATGAGATAAATATCGAATATCGTGATGAGGTCTAAAAATATCACGATATTTGTTACTATAAGATCTTTATATTCACGCGCTCTCAGCCAACTGATAATAACCTTCACTGTCACACATCACACACCTCCACCTGCATCACACACACACACACACACACACACACACACACGGGACGTTTAGGTTTATGTTAGCCTCGGTTAGCTAGCTAGCTAGCAGCGCCGGCGGCTAGCTGCTCTCAGGTTCGATTCGACACAACAAGGACGGGCAGCGAAGTGACCGACAGTGAACATCTGAACTCGGCCAACAACAACAGAGCCCGCTGTCCAGAACCCGTCCAGCACCGTGTCAACACTCAGCAATGTCCCCAGCCGACCCAGGAGCTAACATTAGCGTCCCCCGGTGACAGCAGCAGGCTAGCCACGGCTCACAGAGCTCCACTCCGGGAGGCAAACTAACCTCAAACCTGCCGCCTGCCTCCCTCCGCGGCGGGCTGCGCCGCTCCGGAGCTGCCGCTGTTTAACCGGCGTCAGTTTCACGAGCAGCGCGCCGGTTTGAGTCTCCGAGCGACTCGTGAAGCTCTCAGAAAAGTGAGTAAATGTTAAACTTACCAACAGCTCCCGTTTCTTCAGCATCTTCCGTGAAATCCCACCGCGGAGCGCTTTTCTCTGACAGAACACGGTCCACCATGTCAGCCCACTGACGTCAGCCAGCACAGCGCTTCCGGTTACGCTTTCAGAATAAAGGCAGCGTAAACAGGGGTGTGCCGGAAACAATCCGCTCCTTAACATCTGTTATTATCTTATAAATGTTCATATTATATTATTACACTAATAACTAGAACATGTAGAAGAAGTAGCTTATAGTAGATAACCTCATTATTGGATGGATTTAACTGAATGATCTGTTCAAATGTGAGTGTTTATTCATTTATTTGGTTATTTAATATTTCTTCTTGTATTTATTCCTTTCTTTGTGTATAAGAATAAGATGAAAACATCATATTGTATATGATTCATTGTATTTTATTCGTATAATCAGATCTTGTATGTTATATTACATATATACTGTACATGGCTTTGTTTTGTGAAAGCACTTTGTAAACTGTGTTTTTAAAAAGTGCTAAATAAATAAAGTTTATTATTATTATTATTATTATACATGTTATATATATTAATACATTAATGTACAAAAAGAAACATGGTCAATATGATTGAGATAAATACGAATTATAAAAAAGGGGAAATTATGAGTGTATGTTTTTTATGACAAAGATTGAAGGTGATCAATATTATATTTAGACAAGTTCATGAAAATAATCAGAGCGAGGTTTTGACCAATAAGAAGCTGGTTAATCATCCTTCAGTGATTTATGGAGAAGAGGAGGATGAGATACGTTTATACTTTATGTTTTTTCTGTCTGTCCACTCTGCTTATTTATTTTTTGTTATTACTTTGTGAACTATTATTCTTGTCTGACGTTTATTGTTCTTACACACACTTAAAATAATGTTTTTTATATTATATAATTATATATAATTATATAATAATAATTTCAACCAGTAACACTGCAGCTACAGTTACTGCTGAAATCAACAACTGTTTATAAGTTCAACAGGTATCTCAGGTAAATAAAACTGTGATACATCCGGCTTCTTTCATCAGCATTTTTGTTTGTCGAAAATTAATCATTTGTACAACAAATCAATAAATCTTGGTCTGTGAAAATTTTGGAATAAATCAATTTGGAAATTATAATTCTAACCACCATCATATTGCATCCAGTTTGACAGTTTTTTCAAAAATAAAAATCCAAACAAAAGAACAATTTACCAGCTTGATGACGGAAATCTGGAATAAACTAACAAGTGGTCCTTAAGTTCGGATTCTTTAAAACGAGTATTTTCTGGGCCAGTGACAAAAACGATCACGTTTTAAATCACAAATTCTACGCTTTCAATTTGAAACCTAAAACTTCCGTTTTCCGGTTGTGTTCCGGGCAGCTTGACGGACAGAACGCGGTTCGGTGCCAGAAACTTCCTTTTCTCCAAACAAAGATCGTGTCACAAAACAAGATGACTCACTCCATAAAGAAGAAGCGACCACGTCCGGTGAGCAGTCAGCCTGATTAATACAGATGTTCAGTCCTTAATTAACAAATGTATTATTTTATTTAACTGAGTACAATCACCATAAATGTATTTTAATGTAATATCTCTTGTATTGTTTGACAATCACAGTGCTGCATGCTGCTGCAGCTCCTCAGGTGCAGCAGGTCAGGTGCTCTTTAGTTCCTCAGGTAGGCAGGAATTAGATTCTCTCTTCGATGTCTCTCAACAAAGTCCTTGTAAACACGTGGAAATGATCCTTTAATGTCTATCTGCCAGTTTTGATCAGTCAGCCTGTTGGAGCATCACTCCGGAAAAAGACATCAGGAGCTGTTTTCATGAAAAGTAAAAACGTATTAATGTACAATTCAAGTTTGGTTTTACATGCGATGTGAAACCGTGTTTGTTGAATATATCCCAGTACAGTCACACCTGTGAGTAGAACGAGGATGATCTTACAGGTAAATTCTGAGCAGAAATGTCACCGTTTTGTGTGGTAGTGGCTCCTCTCGCTCATATACCATCTTTGTATTGACTGGATCTGACCAATAGGGGCGCTCGCGAGTTTCTCGTTTCCGTTACGACCCGGATTCACAACAACCGCTGACACTGCTAACAGCTAGTTAGCTAGCTAAGTGACTCAGGCGGCTACTTTTGTGTATTATTCGCGGTTTCGGTCCGTTTTCCGCCGCGGGACGTTTCTCCGGCGGCCGGGCGGGACGCCAGCGGGGCTGCTGTGGTAGCTAACGCACCGACAGGCGACATGAGGACGGTTAGTCTGCGTTCAGGCTGAAGTTTGTACCGCTGGCAGCATCACTGGAAGCGGAGGGACGTCGGCTACTGTTAGCTTACTGAAGCACTCACACACAACAACAACAACAACAACAACAACAACAACAACAATAATAACAACAACAGCAGCAGGTCCTGTCAGCGGCAGCAGGAACCACATTAACATCCGGTAATCAGACAAACAGCTTCGTTTAAGTGTCGCAACACGAGCATTAATGTTTCAGGTGATGCTAATGTGAAAGGTCCTACTGAAGGAAGCTAATAACGGTTAGCTAGCATGCTACATTAGCGCTGTCAGAGTGCTGTGTGTGTGTGTGTGTGTGTGTGTGTGTGTGTGTGTGTGTGTGTGTGTGTGTGTGGATCAGAGCTGAAGGTTTGAGGCTTTAACTCTTCCATGTTTGCTCCTCGGCTGCTTTACTGTGAGTTTCATGACGGACAGCCAGCTGTGAATCCAGATGTTTGGCTGCATTAAAGCACATCACAGAAACATTACAGTGAACTCATTGCTGCGATGCAGAAACTCAGAATTTTGATATTTACAATGTTAATATGTTGGCAGGGTCCGCCACATATAAACAAAGTAAAACAGTATAACTGTGTTGTCTTTTATGTTTATTCAGTCATGAACACAAAGAGAGTGTCATTATATAGTTTGTTTCAGCCAATGAGGATCTTTCTCTGCTCATTAACATTTCATCACCAAAACTTCAGACTGCTCCTTTAAACTCCTGGTGTGAACTTTGGTGTTTGTCTGGTTTTAATAGTTTTGGCTTGAGGTTTGAAAGTGGGACTCTTAATACTTATATTTCAGTTCAACTTTTGTCTTCCATCTTTGTAATAACAGTGTTTTGTGCGACATTAAATCCAAAACCAGGAAAATCAGGGATTGTTGTTTCCGGCTCTCTGACTGTCCTGGACATGTTGGTCCCTGTAGTTCTTCTTGTATTGTTTGGTTGTAGATGTTACGGATGCAGTGGTGAAATCATGGCGACTGCTTTGTGTTTGTTGAACTCTGCTGGTGATCCTAAAAGTAACTGCAACATGAAGTTTCAGCTCCTGAGCAGACGTGGAGAACAGTGGATCAGTATCAGAACCGGAGACTGTGGACAACATGTAGTTTAGTTCTGTGGTGAAAAGGTTAAATAATCATCTCTGTGTTGTTTCGAACTGATTTGTCCTGTAACTGTCCCACAGACGAGGCGCTGTGAGGCGTGATGGGGAACCAGCTGGCGGGGATCGCCCCCTCGCAGATCCTGTCTGTGGACAGCTACTTCTCAGACATCCATGACCACGAGTATGATAAGAGTCTGGGCAGCACCCGCTTCTTCAAGGTGGCCCGGGCTAAACACCGGGAGGGCCTGGTGGTGGTCAAAGTCTTCGCCATCCAGGACCCGTCGCTGCCTCTGACCAGCTACAAGCAGGAGCTGGAGGAGCTGAAGATCCGACTGCACTCCTGCCAGAACTGCTTGCCCTTCCAGAAAACGTCCCTGACGGAGAAAGCCGCCATCTTGTTCCGTCAGTACGTCCGGGACAACCTGTACGACCGCATCAGCACCCGGCCCTTCCTCAACAACGTAGAGAAGCGCTGGCTGGCTTTCCAGATCCTCAACGCCGTGGATCAGGCGCACAAAGCTGGCGTCCGCCACGGCGACATCAAGACAGAGAACGTGATGGTGACCAGCTGGAACTGGGTGCTGCTCACTGACTTTGCCAGCTTCAAGCCCACGTACCTGCCGGAGGACAACCCCGCCGACTTCAACTACTTCTTTGACACGTCCAGGCGGAGGACGTGCTACATCGCTCCAGAGAGGTTCGTGGACGGCAGCATGTTCACCACAGAGAGCGACCAGAACACGCCGCTGGTGGACCTGACCAACAACAACCAGAGGAGCCGCGGGGAGCTCAAACAGGCCATGGACATCTTCTCTGCAGGTAGAGACACGAAACACAAACCTGACGGGGAACTGAGAGCACAGCGCGCATAATTCAATATTTAACAAGTATGAATTACATTTCAGATCATCCAACTAGTTAATCAGAGCTGCAGTTAACGATTATTGTCAATGTTAATTCTTTTCTTGATTAATTAGTAGTTTGGTTCTTAGAATGTCCGAATCAGAAGATCTTCAGTTTTCTGTCTCAGAGCAGGAACGAAAAGGAGAAATCAAAGAATTCAGAGTTTCTCTTTCTGAAACAAACCTTGTCGTTGTGTCTTCAGGCTGTGTGATCGCCGAGCTCTTCACGGAGGGCGTCCCGCTCTTCGACCTGTCCCAGCTGCTGGCGTATCGGAAAGGACACTTCCAGACCGAGCAGGTCCTGCTGAAGATCGAGGACCGGAGCATCCGGGAGCTGGTAACGATCGCTGTCGCCTGATTGGTTGTTGGAAGTCAAGTCAGTTTGTCTAAAAGGGATTCGCTGCTTCATACTGCTGAGTGTCCCTTTTATATTCAGAGTCACTATCTGAAATGTCTGCACGTACACGTCTTCCTCTTTGACTTAGATTAACTGGTTCTGTGCTGATTTTCTCCGTCAGGTGGCTCAGATGGTGCAGAGGGAGCCGGAGAAGCGTCTGACGGCTGAGGAGTATCTGAAGCAGCAGAGAGGGAAAGCCTTCCCCGACATCTTCTACACCTTCCTGCAGCCGTACATGGCTCAGTTCGCCAAAGAGACCTTCCAGTCCGCCGACGAGCGAGTGCTCGTCATCCGCAAAGACCTCGACAACATCCTGCACAACCTGCGAGGAGGTGAGAGGGATCTGAGCTCTCAGATGTTCTGATGGTTACACGCTGAAAACTGCTCCTCACTGTTTGCGATCTGTTTCCTCTCCAGGCTCCTCTTCCTCGTCTTCGTCTCAGGACAGCAGTGAAGTGGTGCTGAGCTCCAGGGAGGAGCAGGGCCTCATCGTGCTGGTGTCCGTCATCACCTCCTGCCTGCAGACGCTGCACTCCTGCGACTCCAAGCTGGCGGCGCTGGAGCTCATCCTGCACCTGGCACCGCGGCTCAGCGTGGACATCCTGCTCGACCGCATCACGCCGTACCTGCTGCACTTCTGCAACGACCCCGTGCCGCGAGTGCGCGCTCAGGCCGTGCGCACTCTGGCCAAAGTGCTGGCTCTGGTGAAGGAGGTGCCGAGGAACGACGTCAACATCTACCCAGAGTACATCCTGCCGGGCATCGCACACCTCGCCCAGGACGACGCCACCATCGTCAGGCTGGCGTACGCAGGTCAGAGGCTGTGAGGTTCTGGTGTTCAATAAACCAAACTGATGGTTCTGTTATAGGTTATCATTGTCGTTACCAGATTATAACCACAAACATCAGTCGACTCTAACGTGTTTAGTTCTGTCTTTATCTCCTCTCTGCTGATCCAGAGAACATAGCTCACCTGGCAGAGAGCGCGCTGCGTTTCCTGGAGCTGGTTCAGGAGAACAACGTGAACACGGAGCAGGACGTGAGCGGCGAGGACACAGAGGAAACCCTCCACCCCAACGAGAACTACGACTCAGGTACGGACACAGAAACACAGCAGACACGGCCGCTGTTAGAGGAGTTGATGTGTCTGACAAACACGTTTGACGTTCAGAGCTGCAGGCGCTGCACGAGATGGTGCAGCAGAAGGTGGTGACGCTGCTCAGCGACTCGGAGAACATCGTCAAGCAGTCGCTGATGGAGAACGGCATCACGCGCCTCTGCGTCTTCTTCGGCCGGCAGAAAGCCAACGACGTGCTGCTGTCCCACATGATCACCTTCCTCAACGACAAGAACGACTGGCACCTGCGAGGAGCCTTCTTCGACAGCATCGTCGGTAAGAAAACCACAAAATTCAGGTGGTTTTAGAAAGAAGCTGCATGTTGAAGCTTCTCTGAGGATAAACAGTTTGTGTATCTTATCTGCTCCTGTGTGTCTTCCCTTCCTCTCCTGTGGTTGTACTGCAGGCGTTGCGGCGTACGTCGGCTGGCAGAGCTCCTCCATCCTGAAGCCTCTCCTCCAGCAGGGCCTGAGCGACACCGAGGAGTTCGTCATCTATAAAGCTCTCAACGCTCTCACCTGCATGTGTCAGCTGGGTCTGCTGCAGAAACCTCACATCTACGAGTTCGTCAGTGACATCGGTGAGTTTACAGAGTGAAACACGTCACACTGGATCGTATTGTTTCAGCCTCGTAACGCAGCTGCACACACCGTCACGTCCCTGTCGGTGTAAACTGGCCTGTGTGTTTTGTCCTCTCTGGCTCGCTGTAGCTCCGTTCCTGTGTCACCCCAACCTGTGGATCCGTTACGGGGCGGTGGGCTTCATCACCGTCATCGCACAGCACCTGAACGTGGCCGACGTCTACTGCAAACTGATGCCTCACCTCAACCCCTTCATCACCCAGCCCATCATCCAGGTGAGTCCTCCTCCTCCTGCTCCTCCTGCTCCTGCTCCTCCTCCTGCTCCTCCTCCTCTTCCTCCTCCTCCTCCTCCTCCTCCTGCTCCTCCTGCTCCTGCTCCTGCTCCTCCTCCTCCTCCTGCTCCTCCTCCTGCTCCTCATCACAGCGCACCGTCATCTCCCTCCCTCTGTGTCTCCCTCCTCAGATCGACAAGGAGCTGGTGCTGCTCAGTGTGCTGAAGGAGCCGGTCAGTCGCTCCATCTTCGACTACGCCCTGCGCTCCAAAGACATCGCCAGCCTCTTCCGCCACCTGTTGCTTCGGCAGAAGAAGCGCGCGGGATCTATCCCAGAATGCCCCACTCCTGAGGACCCTGCCATCGCACAGCTCCTCAAGAAACTGCTGTCACAGGTCAGAACAGCGTCACTCAGTCAGGTTATTATGGCATGTTGGGGCTCGTGTCCATGCAGAGTTTTTGTTCCCGGACCAGGCGATGATGTGTTTTGTGTTTTTGTCTCGTACGGATCGCGACATGAACCCGCGTCCTCTCTCTGCAGCTGGACATCAGCATGATTGAGCTCAACACATTGTGAGGTCACGCTCCCTCTGATAAGTGCTGGTGATGAAAACAAAAACAGAAAACAAACATCCACATCGCAGCACTCAAGAGCCGGCGCTTCTCTGCCCGACAGTAAAGTTCTGTGGCCGTTATTAAAGTTCAGGTCGAGGAATAATGTGAAGACTTTCTCTTATTTACGCTCCATCAGACGGTTTGGGTCATTTTTAGGTCGCTGAGGTCGATTGTTTGTTAGTTTGAATGTTGTCATCCTGTAATCAGTGCAGTGACTGACGCTGTTCAGGTCGTAACAACAGAATTATTGTTCCAACATCACAGGAAGTCTGCTGACAGACACAAACAGCACAAACAGTAATTTTATATGATTATCAGTTTTCTGTGACGTTAATCAGCAAAGAGAAGAATGAGAATACGTAGCGAGTCTCTCAGAGAACATTAACAGACACATGGACGGGCTGAATCCAGAAATCATGTTCTGAAGTCTTATAGCTGAGCTGATGATGAGCTGATGTTCACTGCTCTGTTCTGACCACACCGATCAGAACAGAGCAGAACCAGACAGGAAGTCAGAAAGCAGAGCAGCCAAAATAAAACAACTGGTTCCAGTTCTGTGAACTATTGGACCAGAGGGGGCAGTGAAACACTGTGTGAGCCTGTGTGTGTGTGTGTGTGTGTGTGTGTGTGTGTCTGTTTGTCATCAGGCCACAGCGCTGTAAGAACAAACCTCAAAGCAACAGAAAGCATCCGCTTCCTCTAATCCTCAGATTCTGTTTGAAGTTAAAAACTCAAGTCCTTAAAACAGACGTGAAAACTCCACGCAAGAAACAAAAGAGAAAACATGAGGGCAGGAAGTGAAGAGTGGGAGTCTGACGGGACGAACTTTATCAGACATTTGCTCTGAGTATGAACATGAGTAAAGTTTGAAGTTATTGTGTTTGATGAAGAGTAATATCAACAGTTTGTAGGCTTACATTCAGAAACTGGAATTAGATTTGATTTGACCAAATTAATTTGGTTTATACAAATAGAACATTTTATAAATGCTCATTCGACCCGTTTTTTAATGGATGTAACACAAAATATTTAAGTCCAAAGAAGTGTGACAAAGACGGACAGCTGAGGGTTGCTGTAGAGATCAGAGGGACGCAGACAGGAAGCAGACAGGAAGCAGACAGGACGCAGACAGATAGCAGACAGGAAGCAGACAGGACTCAGACAGGAAGCAGACAGGACTCAGACAGGAAGCAGACAGGAAGCAGACAGGAAGCAGACAGGACTCAGACAGGAAGCAGACAGGACGCAGACAGGAAGCCGACAGGAAGCCGACAGGACGCAGACAGGAAGCAGACAGGACGCAGACAGGAAGCAGACAGGACTCAGACAGGAAGCAGACAGGACGCAGACAGGAAGCAGACAGGAAGCAGACAGGACGCAGACAGGACGCAGACAGGAAGCAGACAGGACTCAGACAGGAAGCAGACAGGACTCAGACAGGAAGCAGGACATCAGCGGGCGGCTGCTCGCTGTCAGCTGCTGGTGACGCCACAGAACAGACCAGGCTGGACTGAGGTCGATAACCCACAAATAAAGGGACCAGCAGACCACATCACAGATCACCGTCTGACCACAGACCAGACCTGAGGTGCTGCTGACTGATTGAGTCTCTCAGCAGTTTCTTGCCAGCCTTCGTCTCTGATCGTATTCACGGTGGCTGTGTTACTTTTCTGTGATTAGATGTTTAAATCCTTCCTACTTTTCTGAAGTATTGGCTGCTCGCTCCTCAGTGATGCTCGTTGCCATGTTGGACCAGTCGGATCTGTCGGACCTCTCGGGCTGCACACAGTTATCTTCACCAGTCGAACCTGTTTTGAATCAGTCTGACTGTGTGAACTTCACTGAGCCACTTGAGCTCCGACTGACTTGTTAGTTTCATTGGACTGTAATCGGTGTGTTTTATGCGTCAGGCCTCAGGATGTGTTAATGTGGGTACCTGGTGTCGACCGTTAGCACCTCTGAGGGTCGTTGAACCTGAACCTGCTGTCAGATGTTTCCCAACAAAGACAGCGAAGAGGAGGAGAGAGGAGAGCTTTCATAGAGGAGGAAGATCCGATCATCGCACCACAACGTTAAAAAAACACTGACTCAGACTCCCACACGTTTCCTCACCATCAGTTATATTTAATGAAGGTTCACAGAATTCTTCAGAACTAAATCAGCGAGGGGCAGAAATGTTTCTGTAGAACTTCTGTAAAAACATTCAGGAACTGAAGGAATTTCCACAAAACGTCTGAATCCTGCAGACAGATGATGAACGCTGATGAGCTGAACCAGGTCCAGATAACACAGAGCCGGACACACCGGGGGCAGAACTCTGAGCCGGGGGGGGGGGGGTTTATAAACGCTCCATCTGGCAAACAGAGCAACACACACACACAGACACACACACAGACACACACGCACACACACAGAGTTTTTTAGTCTTAATATTCTGTGGAAATCCCACAATTCACACAAACTGCCTCACAGACCTCCTCTGTGAGGAAACAGCTGTGACGCTCACATTGAAATTCTTTGTTATTGATTAAAACAAAGAAGTTGAACACGTCCAACCTCGTGGAGTCTCTGATCTGACTGTCATCAGACCAGCACGCCAACCAAAGCACAACTTATTGTCTGGCAGAAACAGATTTAAATGATTTTGTCCAACATAAAATCCTGTATTCAAACTTTCACATCGATGTTTGTTAGCAGCATCAAAGAAATCTCTTCCACTGATGGAAACAGGGAGGCAGTCGC
>CAEMYA010000272.1:459348-471692 GCA_903131615.1 Diplodus sargus
ACACACACACACACACACACAGTCACACACTCACACAGAGTCACACACAGTCACACACACACACACACACACACACACAGATGTTCAGTTTTGCTCCTCAGCGTCTGAAGCAGCAGACGTTCTGTCCGTTTGGTCTCATTCAGGCTGTGCTGTGTTTTCAGGGTGGCACCCTAAAGGGCTGCTGGTCGCCCACCTGCACGAACACAAGGCTGCTGTGAACCGCATCCGAGTCTCAGACGAACACTCCATCTTCGCTACGGCGTCCAATGACGGCACCGTTAAAGTCTGGGACAGTCAGAAGATGGAGGGAAAGACCACGACCACCAGGTGAGTCTTTAAACCCACCAACGAGACCGCAGAGCTCCGGAGACGTCGACTTCTCGACAGCTGCAGACGGAGAGCTCCACGTTCACAGCGCTGATGTTTCTGTGTCCCTGCAGGTCGGTGCTGACGTATTCTCGTATCGGCGGTCACGTGAAGACGTTGACCTTCTGTCAGGGCTCACATTACCTGGCGGTGGCCTCAGATAACGGATCCATCCAGCTGCTGGCTGTCGAAGCAAACAAGCCACCAAAATCCCCCAAAGTTCAGCCGTTCCAGACCAGGTACCAGCCCGCGGCCTCAGGTGAGCTCTGTCCTGACGGAGGACGTGTCTCCTCACCTGTGTGTTTGTCCCCGCAGGTGCCTGGACCTGCAGGAGGACGGCTGTGCGGTCGACATCCACCATTTTAACTCGGGCGCCCAGTCGGTGTTGGCGTACGCCACCGTCAACGGCTCTCTGGTCGGCTGGGACCTTCGCTCCAACTCCAACGCCTGGACGCTGCGCCACGACCTCCGCCTGGGACTCATCACCTCCTTCACCGTCGACATGCACCAGTGCTGGCTCTGCCTCGGTGTGTGTGTGTGTGTGTGTGTGTGTGTGTTTACTGCACTACATTTGATGACTTTAGTTACTTTACAGATTACTTGCTGCATCGGAGCCAAAGTAGTTTTTATTTATTTTGAATCTTTCATCATCCAGCAGGTAAAAAAGTAAATTAGTTCTCAGATACTTTAAGACTTTTATTGACAATCTGAGAGAAAATAAATAAACATTTGAATGTTTCTCTAATTAACTTGAAGCCTCTTATTGACCCACAGACTCTAACGAGGCGGTCGGTGAGAACACCGGCTGTAAATAGTTCTGATATTTATTCTGAGGGCCTGTTTCCGGGTCAGATTCTGCAGTATCCAGGTCGGATCAGTCATAAAACTCTCGTACGACACTAAAACAAACTTTACTTTCTTTACTCTCAAATAAAATCTAGTGAAGAAGTAGTTTTTACACATTTATACAGGAAACTGTGAGTTTTACCAGCGTAATATTTAACATGACGTCTTTGTGTTGTCGGTGCAACGCAGCCTGTAGTTCACATCCTGTCTTTGTGTTTTCTCCACAGGTACGAGCAGCGGCACCATGGCATGCTGGGATATGCGGTTTCAGCTCCCCATCTCAAACCACTCCCACCCCGCCCGAGCACGAATCAGACGGCTGCTGATGCACCCGCTCTACCAATCGTCTGTGATCGCAGGTGAGACGACGAGATGTGATGTGTTCAGCATCTAGAAGCAACCGACCAATCAGCATCAGACTGACCGTGTGTGTCTGTGTGTGTGTGTGTGTGTGTCTGTGTGTCTGTGTGTGTAGCTGTCCAGGGCAATAATGAAGTGTCTATGTGGGACATGGAGACCGGGGACCGCAAGTTCACCCTGTGGGCGAGCTCCGCGCCTCCACTGTCTGAGATGCAGGTGAGTCCTGAACAGGTGTTTTATCTCCCGTCACATTTAAAGGAACAGTTCACCTAAAACTGTGAATGTGTGTGTGTGCAGCCGTCTCCTCACAGTGTTCATGGGATCTACTGCAGTCCTGCTGACGGGAACCCTCTGCTGCTGACGGCCGGTTCTGACATGAGGATCAGGTCCGAATCACACATACACACAAAACTACACACAACCTGTGCACAAACACACAACCATCAGTGTGTTTAATAAGCTCGCTGTCATGGCGGCTCTTCCTGTTGAAGCTGCTGAATGTTCTCGATCGTCCCTCTCAGTCAGCTGACTGAGAACGTTCGATCACATGTGTTGAATCAAACTGACTGCTGATTGGCTGGTTGTGGCGTTCAGGTTCTGGGACTTGGCGTATCCTGAGAGGTCGTACATCGTGGCGGGAGGAGCCAACGACTCGCTGCACTGCCCGTCTGTCCTGTACAACCGGAAGATCATCGAGGGGACGGAGGTCGTCCAGGTGAGCACACACACACACACACACACACACACACACACTTATCACCGTTATGAATGATGATGTTGTTGGTTTTCACTCTGCTGTGTCGATGTTTTGGTCAGCGTGTTTTTTCCCATCATGCCTCTCTGTCAGTGTCCGTGAGGTTAACAATGCTCTGGTGTCTCTGCAGGAGATCCACAGTAAACAGAAGAGCGGCGTGGTGGAGGACTCGCCCCGCCGCGGCCCAGAATCCCTCCCTGTGGGTCACCATGACATCATCACTGACATCGCCACCTTTCAGACCACACAGGGCTTCATCGTCACCTCGTCCAGGGACGGCATCGTCAAAGTGTGGAAGTGAGGACGACGGCCACAGAGACACACACACGTTTGTGTCCTGATGGTTAGACACAGGAGGAAGTGAGCAGCCTCCTCTATTTACTCACTACAGTCACATGACTTCCTGTTACCCAGCAGCCCCACAGGTGCATCAGATCCTTAAAGGAACAGTTCATCCAAAACAAATGTAAATTATGTCCCGATCTCACCGTCAGCCGCCACCGTCTGAAGAAATAACCTTTTCTCAGATAAATGTCAGATCTCAGAGCTTCCAGAGAGCAAACAGCAGCGCTGAGCAGGTACCGCTCGCTGCAGCCGGGTCGGCAGCTCAGCAGAATATATATAAATGAGCTGCTGCTGCTGTGTTAGACAGAGAAACAACACAAGGACACTCGCAACACATCATTTTATATTATCTTGTCGGGAAATGTCACAGAAATCAAACTGACAGATGATCATGTGATCTGTGTTCTGATTGGCTGTCAGTGTTTCTGTAGTTCATTAAATCCCTGCAGGAGATCAGTTGGTTCTGCTGGTTTTCTGTCCTCTGAAGATCAGTTGACGATGATTTACATTATGTGGGTGAACTTTTCCTTTAATCTCCGTATTGTGACGACAAACCGGTTCTTTGTTTGACTTTTTTCTTCAGAACATTATTTGCACGCAGTCTATATTTTCATTATCATGAAAACTCATGTTTGTCCTTTTCTTTGGTTTCTCTGAGACCAAAAAACCCCTGAAATTAAAAATACATGATGTTAAAATGTAATTCAGTGTCATCATGTGTGTAAACGGAGTCAGCTGATGACATCACGAGGACCTGATCCTGGACCTGATCCTGATCCTGGACTTGATTTAGATTTTTTAAATTCTCATGTTTTCATCGTCCTGAATGTTCGAACACGTTAACACACAAATACTGTTTTTCTTTCTTTGTATATACGTTATTTTAAATCTGAGTAATATAAAGTTTGATTTGAAACTTGTACAAAATATCAAATGTTCCAATCTGCAGATGAATGTTGATGTTTCAGTGTTCAATAAAATCTGTTTGATCAGAAACAAACCTCGACTGTTTGTGTTATTGATCCAATGAACAGTGAGAAATAACTTGATGTGTTGAAGTTTCCAGCAGGTTTTTAATCTCTGAACAAACTCACAAACCACAAAGTTTTCTTTAATTCTTTATTGTTTGATTTTTACATGAAGCACCATCGGTTGGTTTGATGAACCACAGACTGATTTCCACGTCCACACAGACGGACGGACGCTGAGAGGCTGAGAGTCGGTCGCTCGGCGCAGAGAGACTCGTTTCAGACCTTTTAAGGCTCACAGTGAGACCGGAGCTGCTCGGAGACGCTTCAGGAATGTGTTTACATCGCGGACCGAATCCAACGCCAGGAGCCTCCGTGTGACGGCAGCAGCCCCGCTTCAGTTTGATCCTTTAAAAAGAGCGTTCTGAGTCTGAGTTTCAGAGTTTAGTCCGTCAGGTGATAGAAAGGACTCAGAGTTCAGATCTTCAGCGTTTAAAAATGATGCACTGAAAAGTATTTTTTCATGAAATGGTTTTTGATTACTTCTGTCTTTATTTTACAAAGAACACAAAGAGAAAATATGATTAAAAAAAAGGTAAACACGAGGGTCGTTTGTGTGAAAAGCTACAGTTTTCCTTCATGTCACCTGAAGAATCCTGTGACGTTGGTAAAATGTGACTGTCGTCACTTCAGTGGCTGCAGGAGACTGAAACTTTTCCTGAAGTTTAAACTGAAACATTTTTCAACTTCTTGACAGATTGAGGACCAAAACTCTGAAAGTGAGACTCAGATATTTTGACTTGTGTGTGTCTGAGGGACAAACCAGGTATCGGTGAATTCTGGAGCGGACGATCAGAACTTCAGAGAACTTCACTAAAACCTGAGATCCTAAACTGAAGATGGATCTCGACCTGAAACTTTCAGGCTGTCGCCGTTTGCTGAATGTGAGTCAAATAAAAAAAAAAGAGCTCTTCTACATAAACACACTTTAACGTTCTGAATCCTTCAAACATTGGTTGGGCTCCACAGTCGCACCTGATATGAACCTGAAGCTTTGAACAGCTTCTCTGCTGTCGGGTTTGATCCACGTCCAGCAGTTCAGAGTTTTTATTGTGAAATGTTGGAGGCTTGTTTAAAAAGGGAGTCGCAGAACGAGGAAACTAAACACGCATGTTCAAGAAAGAAACAAAATGTCTTTAACCAGCAGCCGAGTTCTGGAACGGTTCCAGTTTCCCTGAAGGCGTTTGAGTAAAAACCCGTGAACAGTTGAACCGTTCCAGAACGACTCGGCTGTCAATATTTGCTCAGAAATCTTGTGTTGTTCCTTGAAGATGCGTGTTCCTGAAGGTTCTGCTGATACGTGTTGGGTGAACAGCCGTGACGTCTTCCTCCTCATCGGCTCTTCGTCACACACAGGTGCTCACACTCTTCCTGCGTTGTGAAGCGATTCTCGTTGCCGTCGCAGCCGCCGTACCAGAAGCGAGAGCATTCGTTCTGTGTGGTGTCATAGAACCAGACCATGGTGTAGTTCTGGCAGCTGCCCTGGTCCTGTTTGAGGAAGCAGGCGTCTGGAAGGAGACAGAATATCGTTTTATAGTAAATGTCGCTCAGTGACTGATGACTTCCAGCTGATTAAAGGAACGTGTGTTTTTTTATGTGCAGCTGCTTTAAAGTCTCTGTATGTTGACATGAACACACTAAAGATGCTCAGCAGGAGCGTCACAGTTCACTGTGTGATGAACGACCGGGTCGCTGTGGTTTTTACCTCTGGAGAAGCTGGCGAGCTCCGGCCTCGGCAGCATGTTCTGATCTGTGAGAGACGACAGAGTCAGACTGTGTTCATGCTGAGCTGCTGTTTGTGCTTTAACACACTTTTTAAAACAGAATCCAGCATCGTTTCGTTACAGACAGACAAAGAGACGAACATAAAAGTTAGGAGACGACATAAACAGTTGACGTTAATCAGAGACTCGGTGTGGACAGATGAACACTGGGACAGACTCGGCTGGTTTGAGGTCAGATGTGCAGGCAGGACTTACTGTGGCTGCCACAGGTCCGGAAACATTCATTCTCTGTGTTAAAGCGGTTGGTGTTACCGCCACAACCACCGTACCAGAAGGGAGAGCATGCACCGATGGCCGAGTCAAAGAACCACGCTTGGACATAGTCGGCACACTGGATACCAGCGTCAGCCTCCAGCTGACACTGGGCTGAAAGCAGAACACACACATTTACTACAAACACTGACAACCGTCCTGCGGGGCGGCGGCTCCTCAGCTGCTCGTGACGCCAATCAAAATCTGTACTGCATGTTCTGTATGAATCTGAGGCCGCTGAGCGCCGCTGCTGCAGGAGGACACGAGCAGTCTGATGAGACACAACTGGAACTACATGAAGACGTATGAATCATTCCAGACAAACAGCTCCCAGCTCATCAGAGAGTGTGTGTGTCTGGAGAGTGTTAATGATAAAAAGGTGACAAACAACATAAAACAGACAGAAGTGAACAGCATGCGTTCAGCTAACAGTCAGAGACGACGAGCTGCCGGCTCCACGTCAGAGGAAGATGGCCGCTGTGTGAACAGGGTCTACAGAACTACGTGTGTGTGTGTGTGTGTGTGTGTGTGTGTGTGTGTGTGTGTGTGTGTGTGTGTGTGTGTGTGTGTTCTACCGTTGAATTTTGTTCCCGGGACAAGTTTCTGTCCGTCTCCTCTGGTCAGAGTCTGGATGATGTCGAGCTGGCCGGTCTGAGTCTGTCCTCCCGTCTGCTCCCTGAAGTCCTCCACCACCTCGTCCCCGTACTCCTCGTCCACCAGCACCACCGGGCCCTGACTGGACACACAGCAGCCAGAACCCACTGAGTGACCATCACTTATATTATAATCACATCAGTCACAGTCCTGTCGAGTATTTCTGCTCAGCTGTCCTCAGAGCAGCAGCTCACAATAAATCCGTGATTATCTCTCTGCTTATTCAAATGTTACAAACTACAATAATATTCCTGCCAGTTTCTGGAGCCAACAGTGACCTCAACAGCCTAAAACCTAAACATTTAAAATGTACTCTCAGAAAACACAAAACGCTCGTCTGTTCAGCTCTCGCTGCGTCTCATGGCAGCAGCTACTGCTGCAGGCAGCGTGAGTTACCCATCAACGATAACTGGTCCTTGTCCTCCATCTTGGTTCTTCAGCTGGTCACATGTTCGTCTCATGGAAGAAGGAGGATACGAGTTAATTCCCTCTGAAATGAAAACAGCACAGAAGCGTCAGAGATCCTGACCTCCGTCAGAACTACACAGTAAAAGTACTTCATTACTGAAGAAGCCATCCTGGTGTTCGGGCTGATCTGGGATCAGCTGTAACTGTGCTTATCAAATGTTAAAGGTGCAGTCTGATCTGATCTAAAGTCTGAGCTGTGAGTCTCAGCCGGTTCTTACTGTTGAGGGCGGAGAGGAAGACCCTGAAGTAGCGCTGGGCGTAGCCCTGTTCCTCGGCCTTCAGTCTGCTGAGGTGGATCAGGTGCTGGTCCACAGGCAGGCTGGCCAGCTCCTCCACCTGTGTCCGGTTGAAGCGCTCGCCGACCGTCACCACAAACATGGCCACCCCCTCACACTTGAGCTTCTGGGAGAAGTAGTGCAGCTGGGCTCGGTCCTCGTAAGCCGTCTGGGTGCCCACCACCGTCAGCATGGCCCTCTTCCTCCGGGGCTGGACGGCCTTCGTCAGCACCTCCTTCAGGGTGAACTCCAGCGTGTGTCCCAGCGCCGAGGAGCCGCCCTGCTGCTTCATGGTCTGGAGCAGGTGGGTCCTCATCAGGTCGTGGTTCTGGTAGGTCTGCAGGTCAAACTCTGGCTTTGTGACCTGGGTGCCGCTCTGCTGGACTACAGCCACCCGGGCCTGGTTCGTGGTCCTGCGGGGCTGCGAGCTCACAGCCAGCTGTTCCACCACAGAACCCAACAGCTGCTGGGCACCAACATACTCATCAGCCTTCACCTCCCTGGAGCTGTCCACCACCAAGACCAGGTCCAAGTCCACCTGCTGAGGCGGCGCCGGCTCCTGGATGAAGGAGCACTCCTCCAAACGTTTGCAGGGATCTGAAGAAACAAGAAACAGTTGTGATCCTGAACCTGCCGTCAGTCTGCCAGTTAACAAACACTCCTCACTGTTCATCACATACAGCAGTGTTCCTGATGACCTCACAGACCGGACCGGCACCTTCCACATCACTCTGTGATGACGGTGGTGTAATACTGAATGTTATCGGTCCTGTCCTGCTTTTATTTCACACTTTGTGCAGACATGCAGATGTTGTTAAAGCTCTGAGGGTTTGTGGTTGAAGCTTTTCAGTAAACGATTGCTGTAAACTGCAGATGAACAGAACTGATCAGCTGATAACTAGTTTGTGTAAGAACGGCTGAGACGGAGAAAACAGATGTTTCATTTGATATTCCAGCTGTGATCACATTTTCCTGTTTCTCCACACACGACGACCTCTGTGGCTCTGCGCTCGTGACATCAGCGTGTTTGTTCTCTGTTTTTATTGGCTGCTCACACCTCCACCTGCTGTGTGGAGATGCTGCAGACAAAAATAACTTGGCTTTGCATCATCAGCTACAGTTTCATTATAACAATAATGTACATTTTACATTAACAGGCTGATCATTTAACATACACGATGTATCCCTGCTGTCAAAACCACCAGAAAGTGTGTTTGTGTTTATGTGTGTCTACAGAACTGAAATGGATCCGAGGCGACTGATCCGATGGACGGAACATGTTGCTGGTTTCTTAGTCTGCTGCTCTTTGTCCTCCAGAGTCGAGTCACAGTCACGTGAATCAGCTGTTTCCCGCAGCTCTCCCTTCTGATTCTGAGTGATTACTGTCAACGCTCTGACTGAATGTCAAGAAATAATCCTCAGTGCTTCAGTTGTTAACGGCTGATCTCCGGTCTGATGTGTCTGATTATGACATCATGTCTTCATAGAGAGTAAAACCTGAAGATGTAATCGATCAACTTCACCGTCCTGCAGCTTTACTTCCTCCTGTGGTTCATCAGCTGATGTTACATCAACAGGCTGAAGGGGTGTGTGTGTGTGTGTGTGCGTGTGCGTGTGTGTGTGTGTGTGTGTGTGTGTGTGTGTGGAGGAGTGTTAGCACGATGTCACTTCTAACCAACATTGTTGATTTTTTGTACAAACACTTACCTCATCAGAATATTATGACAGATTATCATCACATTTCAATTCTGCTGTTTATGTGAGTGAATAAATTCATGACTTTGGATTTTTGTCAGCACAGGTTACAGAACAGTCACAGCCTAAAAGCCTAGAATGAAGAGAAATATTACGTCCTGATCAAACAGAAAACAATCAGAGAACAATGTTCTCCGCTCACCGTAACAGACGGCACAGTTCTTCACCTTCCTCAGCTCGGACGCGTCTCGGCCCAGAACCACGAAGATGGATTTTCCTGAGTCGTCGGCCTGAGAAGAAACATGTCGTTAATCACAGATCTGAGAACTGTGAGTGAGCCACAAGATTAAAGAAAACTACAAATAGATCTCATTAATCTCCGTCAGTCTTGTAGTGAAACTACGTTGACGTGTCTGAGAGCTTCAGCGTCACTTTTCAGGCACAGCTGCAGTTTCTAAACGCTGCACACACATTTCTGTCAGCAGGAGTGAATGTTGTCTTAACCAAAAAGGGAGACGATGTGCAAACGGAGCTGGAATGAAGTCGTGCGTCTCAGAGCCAAACAAGAAGTTCATTGTGTCCGCTGGCTGGATGAGAAAACACTGGGGTTGTTCGCAGCGTCGCAGCTTTAATGATAACCTGCTGTGTCGTCTGTTTCACGGAGGAATCTTACTCGAAATAAATGATGATGGCAGCA
The DNA here is from genome assembly GCA_903131615.1 of Diplodus sargus. Lineage (NCBI taxonomy): Eukaryota > Metazoa > Chordata > Actinopteri > Spariformes > Sparidae > Diplodus > Diplodus sargus. The sequence goes on from CAEMYA010000272.1 coordinate 468,873, forward strand.
GCCAAACGGTGTCAGAGGGTTCAAGCACGCAGCGACTTTATTACTCTGAACTCATTGAATCAAACGGAGATGAAGTTGGGCGGTACGACGCGTTTGGCTCAGATCCTGTTCACCCTCCTCCGCTCAGCTGGAATCTGAGAAACCTGAGATACTCCGAACAAAAAAACAAGAGTGTTGGTTCAAGTTCAGGAGGAGAGATTAAATACTGCCGTCAAGTTTGAGCATCAGCTGATGAGTCTGAACGTTTATCAGAGGCAAACAGAGCTGCAGCTGGTCTTCAGACCTGATCAGCCTCCATCCTGAGTGATCGATCAGAGTTCAGCTCTCAGTCCGTCAGCTGACGTTAACATGCGTCCTGATCTGATGTCACTTCCTGCTCTACATGAAACAAACCCGTCCATCACTGAGATGATCAGACTCCATGTTTCTGCTCAAAGACAGAAAGAAGTTCATGTAGAACATTTGCTGAATTTACAAGAAGGTCCAAATAATGCAGAATGAGTCAGAGACAGAGTTTCAGAATATTTAAAGTTTCTGCTCATGAAACAACTCTTAAAATCACTACATTTGTTAAGGGAGTCTGGTGCTGGTGTGGTTACAGCAAACAGACTGCTGCTGCTCACACTGACGGGTTAAGAGCACAAACACGTCATCTGTATGTGTTTACTGGATGTGTGTGAGTGATCAGGTGTCTCTCACTCACACCTGTACTTGCAGCTGTACGTGAGATCGGATCACTGAGGACGGATGGTAACGACAGGTCTGAAAAAGGATCTGGACCTCTGCTAGGATTTCCTCGAATCCCTTCAGTCTGTCTGAAGTTTCTTAACACAAAAAAAAAACTTTGAAATATTTAAGCTTCAACGCTTCATCCATCTTTTCCTGTCCGAGGTGTTCCCAGGCCAGGTGAGATGATCTCTGCAGGCTGTTCTGGGTCTCATGTCCTCCAGAGGAATCACGACTGAGGTCAGAACGTCCCGACCTGTTGAAACCTGCAGGTCACTGACTCGACTGAAGAACTGAAGTGGCGTTTCTGGTTTAGATTCTCCTCAACAACTAAACGGATCGGTACCTACCTCCATCGCTTGACTAATCCTGGGAGTGTTTTTCAGAGAGATGACTGCAGGGATGATGTTGAGGCCTCGGTACTCCATCATGGCGGTGACGATGTCATTAACATCCTGTGAAGGCCCGTTGGACAGGAAGACGGCCACCTTCCTCATCATCAACCCTGATCGGACACGCTTAAAGACGTTCTGACCCACGAAGCGCATGGCGGTCCCCAGCTGGCGTTGGTTGGCCGTCCTCTCCAGGGCGATGTTCTTCACCAGGTCGATCAGCTGATTCTTGCGGCGGTAGTCCTGGAAGCGGATCAGATACTTGGCGTAGCTGCTGTATCCCACCACAGCGACGCGGGCGCCCGTCGGACAGTTGCTCTCAGTGATGGCGACGTCCTCCAACAGCGACAGGAGGGCGGAGCGCTGCCTCTCAAAGGCTGCCGGCGTCACGTCGCTGGACATGTCCAGACCGAACACCAGCTCGGTGGGGAAGGCCGGACACTCTGAACGACCTGAAGACCAACAGAGAGAGTTCACGTGAGAAGAAAGACGCAGATCTGTGCAGACTGCAGATAAATAAAATCCACATCGTTATCAACAAGTGATCAGATTTCTGGGTCCAGACATCAACCGACCGATCTGCATGGGTTGCTATGGTAACAACATTGGCACCAGTAACTCAGGTCTCTGGTGACGGGTTTCACAACACCAGTATGAGCTGCCAGAACATCTGGACCGGGACGCAGCTGCAAAAAAATAGTTTGGATCCAATTTACAAAATTCGCATTCATGTGTTTTTTGTCTTTTTGTGTTGTTCAGACTTGGTTAAATCAAACTGGATATGTCAACATTTGTGTTCAGACACGGCTGTCTGAGCGGGACTTCAGAGAGACGGTCACACCAGTTAATCAAGAGAAAATAACTGACTTTATTAATGAAGCACAGACACATTGTTCTTTAAAGTCACTGGAGCTTAGTGCTTACAGACGGAGAGACACCAGTTTATGATTCTGGTCGAGGAACAAACACTCTGGCTTGTTTGTGTTTCTCTAAACGATCCACACTGATGGATGAGTGTCGAGTGGCTTCAGTCAGAGAGACACGATGACTCAACTTTGGTAAACGCTGACATGTTAGTTCAAGTTGAGTCCAAACTACCTTCACAGTGAAGTCTGTAGAGTACAAAGTGATGAAGCTCTCCTGTCAGCTGTGTTGTACATGACTGAACGGTTGCTCCTCAAACAAAAAGCTGTCAGGACATTTTCTGTTGCAGCCGTAAAACAACATTTTTGTGTCAGCAAATTCACGACCAATCTACACAACCGCCGCGCTGCCCGAGTAGAAGGTGTCAATTTGTCTGAACAGACGCTGAAGAAAAGCGTCTTGCCTGAAACGTCCGTGTGGCAATATCAACGTTATCAATATCCCGTTTTCTCTGGGCCCCAGGCTGTGTGGACCCGGGCCGCAGGCTGTGTGGACCCGGGCCGCAGGCTGTGTGGACCCGGGCCCCGGGCTGTGTGGACCCGGGCCCCAGGCTGTGTGGACCCGGGCCCCAGGCTGTGCGGACCCGGGCCCCTTTTATCTTTAACCCCATTTCACGCTGGCACCTCTCAGCCCCGGGCTTTACTGATTCGAAGAAGAAGCCAACGAGCCCACGGCTGAAGTCGGGTTAGCCCACTATGGAATGTGCCAGTGTGGACGCTTTCTCAGCCCACAGTGTAAAACACTTCAGTTGAGTATCAGTACACAGACAGACGGACGG
>CAEMYA010000272.1:471967-560566 GCA_903131615.1 Diplodus sargus
CTTTCTCAGCCCACAGTGTAAAACACTTTAGTTGAGTATCAGTACACAGACAGACAGACAGACAGACAGACAGATAAAGGCCTCGTTGAGTCATGTCTCCTGTATAAAGATATATAAACTGTAGGAGAACATTAAGTCACTGCTGACCTTCGTCCAGCATCAACAAGCCCTGATGCCAAACAAACTGAAGAGGTTGAAACGAAGGTTGTGCTCGGTGATGATGTCACTGAACAGCAGGCTCAGGACTGTACTCACCGTAATGATGACATCATTAAGACGGAGATACGTACCGATGGAACAAGCTGGTGGAGGAAAGAGAAGATCATTAGAGCTGAGCTGCAGTTATGGACACAGAGAGAAAGCCTGTGACGTGTCCGACACTCACCACAGTTGTCTCTGATGTAGGTGATCAGCTGACACTCCTACAACAACAGAACAAATAATATTCACATATATAAACACTCAACACTGAGAAAAAGGTTTAATATTTCCCTTCATGTTGGCAGGAGAAGGGAAATTTAAGGTGGACTTACAGTCATGCTTTTGACTCCAGGAGGACCTCTGGGACCCTGAGAGGAGGAGGAGAAGTATTATTTATCATTCAGACACCATCAGCTGATTCTATTCAGCCCACACATCCTCCAGAGGAGACGCCATCTAACAACCAGCGCTGTGGATGAAAACCTCTCTGCGACTCAGACGAGGTGTTTTAACGTTTTCTTCACGTTATGTTTCATCTCGTTCTCAGACTTCCTTCCTCTCTCCTCAGCTTCACAATAAAAGAGCAGAGGACTGTCACAGTTTAGGATGATACGTAGTCAGTGTGGTCAGGAGTCACTGGCTTGTTAAGGAGGATGATGATGATGATGATGACACTCACCTTGTGTCCAGCATATCCCGGATCTCCACCCACGCCTGATTCTCCGGGCCTGCCTGAGCCTCCCTGAATGATTCAGATCAGAACCAAAAGTCAGCGATGGAGAAAAACTCTGAGAGAAATCTGACACCAGAGTTTTGTGAACACTCACAGCTCGACCTCGGTTCCCTTTAGGTCCCGGATGTCCTTCAGGTCCCTGCAGGCCGTCTTCACCCTGAACACAACACACACACACACACACACACACACACACACACACACACACACACACACACACACACACACACGTTTGGACTTCAGCTTGCTGCTTCCCGTTTCTCACATTTATAATCTCTTATCTTTTAATATCCAAACATTGTTCCGAACGACAAACAGTCACTTTATCCCTCAGTGTTTCCGCGACTCATGAATCAGTGGAAGAATTAATAAATATGTTGTTTAGTACGGCCGCTCGTCTCAGGGCCTCCAGAACCATTTGGACCAACGCCAGCATACACAACATAAATTCAGCATGTCACTGATAATTCCTCTCATTGTACACACATCTGATGCAGCTCCTCGACCTTAAACAAGAGTCCGTGAAGACGTGAATCACCAGCTGTGGTCACACGGACAAAATGTTTTAACCTGACTGAAATCATTCTGATCAGCGTCTAATCTGCTGACAAACTGTAGCTGAGCTGCTCAGGCGCGGCTTCTATAAAGTGACACTTTGCTCATCAGTGAATTCACATGCAACAGTTGCAACAGAACATGATGAGCTGTGATTCAGCACACAATTTGTGTTGTCTGGAGTCTGAACTGACTCAGACTGGGTCACCGTCCAGATTAATGTGGCCCCTGACGATGTTCTCTGTTCAAGGTGTACTCACCAGTAGACCGGGATAACCAGGAAAACCAGGATCCCCCTTAAACAAGACAAGAACCGTATTCAGTAAAGTGACAGAAACGTCAGAGATTTCAGGATCAGATGAGAAGAAACTACGAGTTTGTCTGGCATCTCCTCTACCTTGGCACCAGCAGGTCCTGGAGGTCCATAACCGTCTCGGCCATCCTGACCCTGAAACGCAGCAGACACACACACACACACACAGACACACATAAGATACCTCATTACATATTAAACAGTAGTAACACACAGCCTGTTTCAGCTCCTTACCGGCATTCCTCTGGGTCCCAGTGGTCCTGGAACACCTTTATCACCTGGATCTCCTGGTTGGCCCTTCAACAACAACAACAGTTGTTTTCATTTCACTGGCATGCAGAACATTTGACACTGCACTTTATCAAACAAATAAAAAAAACACAACTAGAATGATTATGGTCATCACTGAATCACTCATCATCTGTTGGACAAATGGTTCAAAACACGAAGATGTTCAGTTTGAAAGATGTGCAGCAGATAAACAAAATAATCTCTGCTTGAAAAATGACACAATTCGATGAATAAAGTTGCGCGATTAATTTTCTGATGATCCACTAATCAATAAATCAACTTCATCATTGTAAAACTACAACATATCACTCTGTTTGTAATTCTATATACTTGTTAATATTATATTTATGTGCAACATCTCAAATGACTTGTGAGCAGAATAGCAGAAGAAGAAAACTTTAACCAGCTGGAGACTTTAAATGTTTCTTCATCCACATTCACGACATCACTCTCATCTTTGATTCGCTATCTGACAAACAACCGTCATCAACTTCTGAGATGAAACAACGTCACACACCTTCTGTCCGTTGGCTCCGCGGCGTCCGGCTGCTCCCGGGCTTCCGGCTGGTCCTGGTCCACCCTGCAGGGACACCAACAGAGTCAGAGCAGGACGAGGTGACAGCTCTGTAACGTACGCCTGTCCGTGAACGCATCACTTAATAAACTGGTTTGTCGGAGACATTTTTAGTTTCACGTTTGTGTTAAAAGAAATAAAAGTTTATGAAACATAAAAACAATTAAAACAAAAAAAAAAAGGTTTTTTAGTTTATGTTTACAATATTTCCAGATGATGTAATAAACAACTGAACTACTTCACAACAGGTCAGTTTTCTTTTATGATGACTAACAGACTCTGGATCAGTACCGGTGAGCCCGTCCTCCTCGTGGCTGGTACGGTTTATTTAAATCAGAAGGAAGCTGACAGTGAAACAGCAGCCGGAGCTTTAAATCAGCTCAGTGATAAATCTGAACTGTGTACTGATCTATAAACTTCACATTTATTGGAGGCAATCATCATTAAAAACATCCTCCAGGAGCAGCTGCTGCTCTCTGGGTGTTTACGAGGAGCCGATATTAAATCATTGCTTCTCTAATGAAGCTTTGAGGAAGAAGAAATCTCTAAAGGTGAATAAATATTAACTGTGGTGGATGAAATATATCAAACGAGCTCATTAATCATCCAGAGATCATTATTCTCTGATGCAGACTGTAAAACAGATGGAGCTCTGGAAGCTCTCTGAACAAACTGGACTCATCACAAACTGATTTAATCTCAGCGTGTTCTCACAAATAAAACTGTGGAGTCTGAAACCGCTTCACTGCAAACATCAGTGGACCAGAACAGAACAGCAGCGCTGATCCAACAGGCGGTCAAAACCGAAGAAATATGAAGATTGCTCTGCTTTTTGACACAAAATCAACAAGCAGAAGTCTTTTTAAAGAAGGAAGCTAAACATGGAAATGTTTCTTCGCAGCCTGTCGACCCGTCTGATAGCTGGTACCGGTCATTTACTGTCAATGAAGCATTTCTTCACTCAGAGAGCTCAAAGATATTTGTTCGGTCCGTCGCTTCAAACCAGAAACCTCCAAACAACCACAGAGCCGGATTACACCAAGCCTTCAGATCTTAAAGGAACAGTTCACCAAAAACTCACTCATCCTCCTCTCCTCCTCCTGATGATATAAAGTCCTCCTCTCCTCCTCCTGATGATATAAAGTCCTCCTCTCCTCCTCCTGATGATATAAAGTCCTCCTCTCCTCCTCCCGATGATATAAAGTCCTCCTCTCCTCCTCCTGATGATATAAAGTCCTCCTCTCCTCCTCCTCAGACCAGATTTACGGCCTTGACATGAGGTCGAGAACATGATTTCAAAACAGGTCGAAGATAACGTGAGCAGAGATTCTCACCGCTCACGTCTGCTGATTTAAAGTCCTTTGGACACGCCGGGTTCAGCACTGGGATAAATCACCAGAATATTGTCTGCTCAGTGCAACATCTTCATACTGAGGCGGCAATAAATATCCTTCCGGATTAATTCAACATCATGCAGGCTCTGAAATCCAGATCATTCAAGGCGGGTCAGATATATAAAAACACACCACAACAAATATTCTCAACAACATCGAACAGAAATGATTTATTTTTGTTCCACTTCTGATCAGACGATGTTTAAAGAACAATAACTGAGGGAGTGTGAATGACTTTCTAACTCCCAGCTGGAACCAGAGATGAGCTGCAGGCGTCAGCAGCGGCTGTGACATCCTCTGTCAGAGTCGTCAGGATTTGTGACTGGCAGTGATTAAAGTGTCAAATACGACAACGGCAAAATGAGTGAACACTTCCAGCGCTCATTAAGTACAGACTTCAAGATAATGATGTTGTTGTAGAACATTTGGACCGCTGAGAGCCTCATGAGAGACAGACAGCAAGAAACAACTGCCTCGACTCCTCAGTTTCAAACTTTCCACCAGATCAAACAACCCGTCTGCAGGAGCACATCCACATACATTTGGCCAAATAGCATCCAAGATAACTCGTACGATGAGATGAGAGGAGGCGTCCTGCTGGTTCTCAGGAGTCCAGACATCAGAACTATGCATCAATATTTACTGAAGTTTTCAGATGAAGGGCTCGACGTCTGTTCATTTTCATATCTGAGATATATTTCAGTTCTGTCTTTGTAAATATTTAGTGCTGCATGTTGTAAATGTTTCACATGAAGCTGCACAAAGAAGAAATATCAGTAAAACTAGAACTATGTGGACATACTGGATTTTAAATGTTTTATTCATTTATGTAGAGAAATGATAATTATGGAGAATCTGTGATGTTTCATTTGGTTTTAATTGTACAGGAACAGGGACAAAGTTCCGAGGCGGTTAAAACATTATGTTGATTTCCATTTCCTTGAAAGAATTTCTTTCAAAGAGTTAATATTCATTCTTAATAATGTACACGACTGTTTAAGTGTTCACAAGTTCCGCTTGTTTGCTTCAGAATGCTGACAGAAGTTCGCCTAATCTCAGGAAACTCAAACAATCGTTTCGCACTGACAAACCTTCATCTACTCATCATCCTCTGCATCTGATGGTTCAACACAACATTTCTTTAAAAGCTGTTGTAAAGTGAGAATGTAAATCGATCTTTACAGAGAGGATGTTCTGGTGTTTACTGACTCTGGAGAAGATAAGAAAAGTTTTATCATCCTGAAGAACATTAATTTGCCAGAGAATGGTCTAAAAGTCACAACCAATGAGCTCCCGGACTCGTGTGTCCTCCTGCCAGCTGCTCTGAGCTCAGCGGAGGTGCTGTATTATAAAGGTACTGACCTGAGGTCCAGGGAGTCCAGGGATTCCTCTCGGTCCTGGTTGACCTCTGACCCCTCTGGGACCCTGCAGGGACAACATGGATTCTATAGAGTGACTCCAATGACTCTGGTGACGATTTCACAGAACGATTAGCACAATGTCTCTAATCTGCTGTCCTGCTCTGATCGCTCACCTGTGGACCTGAAGCACCTGGGCTGCCTGAGAGTCCTGGAGCTCCTGGCTCTCCAGTTGCACCCTGCAGGAACACACACACACACACACACACACACACACACACACACACAGAGTTTCAGCAGGGTGTCTGAGTGATGACTGGTCGGTGTATGAAGCAGGACTAACGAGCAGAGCTCCTCTCCTACCTTCTCACCGAGCGATCCTCTTCTTCCATCTGGACCCTGAACATCAGGAACGCAAACAAACATTTAATGATTCATGTTCTTCTGCGTGATGTCAGAATCAGACTGATTATTCAACATATAAAAGACGTTTTGGCACATTCAGACAGAACAGCTGAAGTCACAACATGTTGCTGGCATCGAGCGCAGAGCAAGAAACTTAACACAACATTATAATTATCATCACTTTCATCTTCGTACTGTTATCATTGATTACAGGTGGGAAAGGATTTACAGCGCCAGAGCTGTTTATTACTTAAACTAACAAGATGTTAAAGGCCAACAGGAGAATTCTTGCTGCTGGTCTGAAATTGAAGTGATGGTGATGATATCGTAGCACTGAAGGAGTCGTGAGCCGAGACTGAATCCTCGTCAGGTCACAGAACATAATGTAACGTGTGAAAGCTAACATATTGATTATCAGTGCTAACAGGTCACAGCCCGCTTTTCCTTTTTAAATTATCTAAAGACATTATTAACAACAATTAAAACTGTGGTGCTTATAATTTAAATACTTCATTCTTTATAAGAGACTCAGTGATTTCATTTGACTCCTTTAACGTCCAGAATCATCACTGCATACAGAGGAGACAAGATAAATAATCTCACCGGGTTTCCAACGATCCCGCTCTCACCGGGTCGCCCGTCAGGTCCGGGTGCACCCTGTGGATTTAAATACATCACAGTTCAGCAAAGTGATCAGTAACTGTGACAAAATAAGATTTAACACAGCGGCACCAGAACTGATCCTAAAGTAAGCTGAACCTTCAGCTCCAACATCAACTCAAATTATCCAACCTGATAATATCTTCTTCAACTCAAGCCAAGTCCAGTGTGTGACGTTGCTTACCGGTAAGCCCGGGTTCCCGGGGTCTCCTTTGGGTCCTGGGGCGGTGTTATCAGCACCCGGTTCACCCTGTCGGTCCAAACACAACAGACAGTCCGTCAGTCCTGAAGGATAAACTCTGCACACTGTTTAGCTTTCTTAAGTGGAGCTTCCAGATGTTGGACAGCTGTGTTTGGCTGTATCGCTCTCTAACATCACAGAGCTCATATCAGAGACACAGACCAGGAGACGTTTTACTGACGACCTTCTGAGACGGATGAGTCTGACTCACACTGCCGACACTGTTAACCGAGACGGTGAAACGCAGCAGCTACAGTCGTCTTCTTCTCTTCTGCAGAGAAAATCTACATCTCATTGTTACGACCTCACATCTGTATTCAACTGTTTTAATGTTCGCAGGTTGAAACAGGGTTTCTGCAGGTTTGAACAAGTCAAATTTAAGACCTTTTTAAGACCATTTTGAACTAAATTTAAGCCCTACACGAAGTACAAAATGTCAGGAAAAGTGCTGTCCCAGAATTACTTTCAAAATAACAAACTTTTTACATCCAAATCTGTTGCCAAAGTGTTTAGCAACGGTGTTCAAAATCCAAAGCACCTCCGCTTTCAGCGTCGGAGTTGAGCCGAAGATGATTTGAATGTCGCTTGACTGCGAGACAGCGCAGAGTTCGGGTCGAGCAGAACTGGATGAACCTGGACTGGGAACTGGTGACAAAGGCGTACAGAAGTCTGTGTTAGCGTGACTTCGCCGGAGACTTTCAGAAGCTAACTGGTGCTTTTCCAATTTTGTATGTGACACCAGCGCTTTCACATCAAGTGTGCCAAAGTTAAGAGTCCTCTTGCAGAGCGCACACTGCGCTTCAGATTCATTATTGCTTGGCTTCTAACCAACTGAATTCTGGTTGTTTGAGCCAACACTTAAATTTACACTTTCCCATACTTGTAGCAGCTTCCACTGTTGAAGTCTTTCTGGAGCTGGCAAAGTGTGCGGCGATAAATTCCGACTGGGCTGTTGGAAAAATACTGCTTACGTTCCCGGATACTTCAGACAGAAGCACAACACACGGAGCTGACTGTGAATCTCACCAACACATTTCCCCAAAACAAAACAAAAAAAAGGCGACGACGGAAGCGGTAAATGAACTTGCATATTAAGACCTAACTAAGTGGAATTTAAGACCTATATGCAAAATATGGACGTGTTTAAGACTTTTTAAGACCCCGAAGAAACCCTGTGAAGACGGAAAAGATGAAGATGAGAAACTAAGAAAAATTCAAGCGATCCTCAACTAACAAGTTCATCTGATTACGACAGCTTGACATGTTTCATGTCATTGTTTTTAAAATGATCTAACAGAATATAATAAGTCTCCACGTCTCAGACTTTTCACAATTTTCACATCACTTTCCTCTTAAATAGACCAAATGTGAACTTTTGCCACAAGAACAAAAGATGAACGTTCAGTGTCATAAGAACATTTTGACTGAAGCTGTAGTGACGGAGCTTCGTACTGTAGAGCAGCATCAAATCTTTTACACCATTCAGTTATCAACAGTTTGTTCTGACTGACGTCTCTTTGACATAAAATAGAAACCAGCTCATTGCACAGAACATCTGCGTGATTATACATGTAACTGTGATTTAGATTTATAATCCACCCATCAAGTGTGAGAGAGAAAATGTTCCACTCACCGGATCTCCTCTCAGTCCTCGCTGTCCTTTAAGCCCCGCCTCCCCTCTGATACCTGGGATACCCTGAGGACGAAAGTTCAACCTGTCAGTCAACCACCTGGAGGTCAGAGGTCAACGCCACCGAGCTTCACTCTGTCAGCCTCTGATGGACGTGACGGATAAATGAGATCAAACTGCAGCGACACTTCGTCCCCGAACAGATGAAAATAATAAATATAATAAATTCCTCTGACGCGTCTTTGACAAAATACAAAAACAACATGAATAATGTACGTATCAATAAGTGAATCTAAACTATCAAGATGTGATTAAGCATCTAAAGAAAGCTGCACTACAACTAACAACATCTAGTATAATAAGTAAATGATTAATAAATCTTCATCACTGAGATAATTAAAAACAGCCTTTGATTGTGTATAAAAAAAATCTATTCAAAAAATATACATAATAATTAGGATGAATTATCATAAATAAAAGATATGATAACATTTGTAGTTTGACTCCTGTATTCTGAGCGCTCAAAGTCTCTAATTTAGTCATTAAATACATAAATATAATTAATAACAAATGCTTTTCTGCTGATTTGATGTTTTAATTATAATGTGGGCCGAGCGGCTGAAAGACTCGCTGGGATCGATACAAACACACAACAGTCACACTGTGAGAAAAGAGACGAGCTAAAGGTTTTTGTTTACTGGGTTTCCTGGGTGTCCTCTCTCTCCGCGAGCTCCGTCTTCTCCCGTCACTCCCTGCAAACACAAAACCACAAACAGCTTCATCACACAGCCGGAAAATCCTCCCATCAGCTCATTTCCTCCATGATGAGAACAAACAGATTCACTGTCTCGGCTTCAACAAGCAGCATCTTCTGCTGTGACTGGAGGAGTTCAATTATCGTCTCAATAACAAAAAAAGAGCACTTCAGCCCAACATTAGCTTCTTACTGCTACACAGTTAATTTAGCTTCACACAACACAGAGTGGAGTTCATCTGTGGAGATTATCTGGATCAACAGAACCTGGACGGATCAGAACCTTGTGTTTGACACTAATCCCAAATAATCACACAGGTTTTTTGTGGACCAGAGCGATGCTAACATCCGGGTTTATACAAATCAACTCCAGTCAGTGTGCTAAATTAGCTGTTAGCAGTGTTCCTGTGGATGTACAGACAAATATGATGACAGAAACATGATCTTTTCCTGATTATTCATCCTACCAGGTGGTTGTTGTGTCCACATCCCGACACAGAATGCTAATGTTGTGTGAGAGGCAGCCATTTTGTTTTGTAAAAATCTCTGCTGAGATACTTTAATAAGTTTGTTTTGTTGGTGAAAGTGTTATTTCTGAGGGCTTCAGAATTCAATATAAAACACTTTCTGATGATGAGGTTGGTTCCGAGTAATTTATTGACCAACCATGTTGAAATCTCTGTGCTGTAACTTGCTAACAGACTGTAGCCGACTACAAAGTAAGCCATGAGAGACCTGATATCTCTCATCAGAATAAACGGCTGGTCAAAGCCAAAAAAGAGACGTTTGTGTCCGATTCATCACACAACAGAGGAGAGAGATGCTGTGCGGCTGCTGAAGTTCGAACCTGTTCTCCGTTAACTCCGTCCAGCCCGTCTTCTCCGTCTTCGCCCTGCAACATTGAAAAAGAACTGAGCGTTACAGGCAGCAGGTTTCTTCTTCTCGGGTCATTAGACTCCATCTCCACTTGTACGTTTGTCCAAACATTCCTCAGTACATTCAGCTAGTCACATGACCTCCTCGCCTAAATTGGCTTCATTACATTCTAGCAGGTCTGAGTCACTCACCCTGTTCCCCCGGAGGCCTCGGTAGCCCTGCGGACACAAACAGCAGGAGTCAGATGCACATCATCAACATCTGGTGAGTCACAGCTGCTTCCATCACACTTCAGTCAACATTACTCAGCACTGGTTAGAATAAGTAGTGATCAGGAGAGCTTTACCTTTGGTCCTCTGAGCCCAGAACAACCCTGCAATCCCTGAGGTCCAGTGGGTCCAGGATACCCCCGATCACCCTGCAACACACAAACACAGCGAGGCGTGACAGAGAGCGCAGAGGAGTCCGGTGACGGGACGCTCCTGTGAGACGAGCTACTAGACACTTCAGTCTCCAGGATGAGCGGGTAAATAAAGTTTGAGAGGATGAAGAGGCACTTACAGCGACGCCTTCCTCTCCGGGGAATCCTGGGTAACCCTTCTGTCCAGACACACCCTGTTTATAACAAACACACACAGACACACAGCTTCAGCGACAGGAAAATAACTGAAATGCTGTTTTTTTTCTGCTCCTGAGAATAAAGATGACGCTGTACTTTTACTTGCAGTAACTACACTTTTGTCTTCATACTTCTATTTCAGCAGGATTTTGAATTCAGATGTTCACTCATAATAAAGTATTTCTACATTGTTGTACTGATACTTTTACAGAAGTAAATAACAGAGCGCTTGTTCCTCGGCTGTGTGAGGACTCGTTCCTGTCGCCCTCTGTATCAGTATTATTATTAAATGCCCTTGACACTGACTGCGTCTGCTCGCTCTCAGCTCAGATCAGCCTTCTTATTGCTTCTGACACGTTTTCCCAAACATTCTTGCCATTGTGTTTAAAGTTAAAGGTGTGTGTTCCAGTCACCTTTGACCCCGGGGGGCCCCGAGTGCCACGGACGCCTTCATGCCCCGAACATTTGCACATGACGTTACAGCACTCCCTGTCCGACACCGTGTCCTGCAGAGAAAACGACAGAAACGACAATAATTTTATTTTGATGAACTTTATTGATCCAGTTTACAGTTTGTACGGCCTGAAGAATCAGACACATTACACAGTGAAAAGATTTCTGCTGACTTAAATGGATGAGATCTGGAGTGTCTGTTTCATGTTGGGTTGATATCAATACAATGAAGGCTTTATAAAAGAGTGTGTGTGTGTGTGTGTGTGTGTGTGTGTGTGTGTGTGTTTTGTTCTTTCTCTTTGTGTGTGTATGTGCTGTCTGATAGGTCTCCTACTAAGTTCCCTTGTTCAAACTTTCAATAAAATCCTAATCATTAAAATAAATAAAAAGATATTAGTTTATTTCATTTGCCTAACTTAAAACAAAAAAGCATGTTTTTAATATTTGACGTGAACAGAACATTAAAAGAAGAGTCACACTCTCCTTCAGGGAGAAATCTGTTATCAAAGGCTGAAACAAGCATTCCACTGAACCCACCAATGTTTACAGGACTCTGGTTTGCTAATGGCTATTCCCTAACGTCCTGAGTAATCTACATATTTTCTTTCAACCAGCACGTCCTCGAGGCTACTTCTGTTTCTGGTTTCCACTCCTGCAAACGGACACGCCAGGACAGGAAAAACTTTTCTGAACAGATGAGTTTCAGACAAATTCTCATCGCACAAAGAAAACCAAATCACTTTATTCTAAATTTTGATATTCTGACAACAAAGTGAGGAATCAGAATATATTTTCTATTTCAAGCGAGAGCAACAGATCTCTTCTTACACACCAACATGTTTATTGTCCGTCTTGTTAAGATTCGTGTCACTGGCCTTCACATACACATTTACCACTGCAACAGCTGCAGTGTGGTGTGTCCAGTAACTGCTATCAAAAAGGTTCCTGAACATCTCAGTGTTACAGTCACCTGTTAGCCGAGTAACTGACGAACATCCAGGATAAAAACATGGAAAAAACAAATTTTTGGCTGTTAGAGTCAGATGAGAAGATCCGTCTCCATTTCATCTCTGTCCACTGCAGAGGCATGTTGAAGACGTATAAAGCTTAGCTTAGCACAAACAACAGGAGCAGGGGGAAACTGCTAGCCTAGCCCAATTCAACATGAACCAAAAATAAAGAAAACATAACTCATCTTTGTTGGAAGAAAAGTTTGAGTCCGGTTACACCAGAAAAATTAAAGCTGAATTACTTTAAATGTAAAAAGGACGTTTATCACTCAACAACCGACAGACTCTTTTGCTGAGCAATTAAGTGTTTTTGTTTCTGTCTTTAGTGACATGACGGACTTACAATTTGTTGGAGGAGGGCGCTGCCAACACTCGCCATGCCGATGCTGAGAGGAAGCTTGTATCCGAATCCTCGTCCAAACTCCACCATCTGCAGCTGGGCCGGATCACGCACTCCCTCCAGTGCCACAGTCAGCAGAGCGCTGACACCTGCAGAGGAAACACACAAAAGGACATTTCTCTACCAACGGCTGTGTTCACTGCTGCCATGCTGCACCCAAAAACTGACATGTTGGACTCACATCATCTACCTCATTTAAATATAATCATGCAATTAAAACTGGAAAATTGCAAACTGAGGTCTGACTTCCTCTGCCTCGCTCAGGTCTTACCAGACTGTCGCAGCAGCTCGGATTCCTGCTCCAGTTTCATCACGTCTTCATCGAGTCCGTCTGAGAAGATCACCAGCACCTGGTGGACGAGGTCGGTCACATTAACACCTGCTGCTTTAACGGTTAAAGTTCACTCACAGATGAAAATCCACTCATCATCTCCTCCCTCCATGCTGATGGAAAACAATACCACAAAGAGTCTTCAACTGAGGAAAGGTTTGTTTTCGTGCTGCGTCTCAGACTCACCTTGACACCAGCTCCGGACCCCTTCAACTTCTCCCCGAGGGATTTCAGCAGAGCGGTGTTAAAGTAAGTGGGCTGTGGCATATTCAACGTGGTGACTTTCGTCACCACGGCGTCGCTGTAGCCCTCGAAGCTTGTGTCGTACAGGGTACGTCCATCCTGACTCACTACTCGGAAGCCGATGCTGGTCGTGATGAGTGAGGGGACAACGCAGCACAGGCCCGGTTTGGAGGTAACATAATGGGCGATCTCTGGCAATAAAGTCCGGAGCAAGTTGTGGCCGCTGACCAGAGTCTCACCAGGAGCACCAGATCTACGAGTTATATCGAATCCTATGGCGACATCGATGGTGCACCCTGTAGCAAAGGGAAACATTCTTTACATCCGGAAGTAATGGACACGGGGGAATATTGGGGAAGAGGGGGGATACAACAGAGAGTCACACTTCTCAACTCACCTTCCTGAATTAAAATTGGTTTGGATTTGCAAATTGTATTAACCACCTTCTGCTTGATCTTTTCCAAGCTTTCAAAGTTCTGCACATTGAACAGCCTCTCTGGAGTGCCAGTGATCTGCAAGAGCTGGAGATCGTGGACGTCTCCGATTCCGATGGCAAACACCTCGATCCCCAGACTCCTGAGAGTATCCCCTGCTTCCTCTACCTCATCATGCGACTCGCCGTCTGTGATCAGAACCAGGTTCTGGGAGATCCCTTCAGATCTACGACCACCCTGCGATGCCTCAAAATAAGCCTTGATGTGCTTCAGGGCCAGTCCGATGTATGTGTCTCCACCAAGCTGCTGCATACCCAAGATGTGCTTGCTGACTTCTTCCTCTGTGTAGAACTTGTTGAGGTGAAACTCGTCCTGAAATGTGCTGCTGAACTGGGCGACTCCAACACGCACTAAATCTTTGCTGACTTTGAAGCCATTTATTAGGTCGGTCGTAAACTTCTTCATGGTGGTGTAGTCCTGCTGGGCAATGCTGCCGGACTGATCGATGAGGAAGACCAGGTCAGCCTTCTGTTTTTCACAAACTGCAGAAGTTAAAAGGAAAAGTATCCACATTAATAATGAAAATGTGTGCAATTTACTTCCTGGTAGTTTTCAACCCTCAAGTTTCTGTGAGTGGAGGCTTCTCCAAACATGACTGATACTGCTACTGGACCAGTAATGATGACACTATACGCTGATATTTGCTCGTCACAGGTATATCAGTATTGTAAGCAGGAGGTTAGCCTGGTTAACCTGCCGCCCCTCTCAGCCCCCTGAGATCACTAACAGGGCAACAGCAGTCCAGGCCCAGACGACATTCTAAATGATAAATCATTTAATCAAATTGCTCAACTAAATGATTAAGTCAACAAGTTAAATTCTACTGGTAGAAATATCTACATGACAGGATACTCTCCAGTCCAAATGACTACATTTGTTTTTATGGCTATGGTAAACCGACTCTCTAAATCATCCAACAAAACCTGAATCCAGGAGAGGCAAGTTAGATTTAAGAGGCTACAAACTGTTAGATATCATCCATCAAGATCGAGCTTCTTACCTGGCTTAGTGGAATTGCAGAGGACACTAGTTATATTCTTGTACAGATTTTCCAGGGCCTCGAAATTGTCCACATAGAAAACTTTGGATTTGTCTCCACCAGCCATGACCTCCAGCTGTGTCTTGTTGGCTCCTTCCACTCCGATACTGAAGACGCTGATCCCGTTCTGCCGCAGTGCCACTGATGGTGCAACCAGATTGTTGCGGTCGGTCGCATCACCATCTGTGATCACCATGAGAATCTGTGGCACCCGGAGAGCCGCCCGACCTCCATTATCCTGATTAAAGTAGTCTAAAGTGTAGGCCAGAGCCCGGCTGGTGTAGGTGTCTCCGAATGGCGACTTCAAATCATCTATAGCTTTGAGAACTTGTCGTTTGGAGTCATACTTTTTCAGAGTAAAAATAGATTTGGGGTTGGTGGAGTAGAGGATGACCCCAAAGCGGGTCAGTTCCTTGCCGACTGTGGTTTCGTTCACCACAGACTTCATAAACTTCTGCATGCTTCTGAACTTTTCCAGCGTGATACTTGTGGAGCCGTCCACCAGGAAGATGATGTCAGCTTTTTCTGTCTTCTTACAGTCTGGTTAGAAATAAAAACACAGGAAGAAAAGGGGTCAGAGTGAAGAGTGCAGGAAAGAACGAATGACATCACTCACAAATGAGAACTCCTCAACATTTAAACATTCAAAAAACAACATCCTAATGCCACCTTCTAGGAAGTCTGAACTCATGCTTCATCAGGTTCATCAGCAAACTGCTTGTTCCCTGAGTAGAGTTCGGATCAATCGGGGCTATGCTGTAATCGTGATGCGTGAGTAATTCGCTTTGCGTTTGGTCTGAATGCTCCATTATTTGATACAGAATAAGGCTTGATTGGATTAAAGGGGACTGTTGGGCCTTGTTGGAGGTATGCGCTCTACTCAGTACCATTCAGGTCCATTCTGCACTCACCTCTCTCTGGATCACAGAGCTCCAAGGCCACACTACTCTCCAAGTCCTTCAGAGCATCAAAGTCCCTCTCAGCATAAATCCGTTCTGGTGAGCCGCTGATCTCCAGCAGCTGGGTGGTGTTGGCCTCCATCACTCCGATGGCATAGACCACCACTCCCTTTGCCCTGAGAGCTGCAGCAGGAGCCTTGACCTCGTCTTGGGATTCACCATCTGTTATCACAACCAGCCTCTGCCTCAAGTCAGGACGTCCTCCTTGGTCTGGATCAAAATACTGCGACAGCGCTGTGATGGCTGCGCCTGTGTCAGTGCCTCCACCGATCTGATTCATGCTGTCGATGGCACTCAATATTTCATCTTTGCTGTAGTAGCGGTTGAATGGGAACTCGAGTTGCTGGATGGAGCTGAACTGCATAACACCAACGTGCACCTCGTCCCGCCCAATCATGGACCTGCTGATCACAGATTTCATGAAGTTCTTCATAGTCTTGTAGTCTTCAGGGTAGATACTCCCAGAGCTGTCAACTAAGAAGAGGAGGTCTCCTGGTATGTCTTTGCAAACTGTGGACACAACAACACAAACATGTCAGTGTGGTTCCTGTTCTTCATGCTTTCTTACCTTGTCGCCCTTTTCTTGCCATTTTCTAATTTCTTTTACCCATAACAGCAAAATCCATCCAGCTGTAAGTAAAAGAACACACACAATATGGAGACTCGCATTGAACAATTCATTATTAATTGATGTAACACACACTTAATGCGAAGGTAGCTGATCGATGGTAGATGGAATGAGCCAACCAAACTTTTTGGAGCTCTGATAACGTCGGGAAATAAGACGGAGCCTGTGACCTGTGATGACCTGTGATGACCTGTGATGACCTGTATCAATGTGTAATCAGTGTGAGGTCTGACAGCCCTGACACACCAGGCCGATCGTCAGCTGTCAGCTGGGTCTTGGGTTGTGGGTGAGCGTCTGTGGTTTAGGTTGTTGCTGCTACGTTTGGCTCAGACATATTCTGGCTATATTAGCGAAAGTGGTGTCAAAAAATGCATTATCATAACAATTATATTAACTGCCCCCTGTTAGTATGGAGAGCTACTTCTTACTCAGGCACAGAAGATACGAGCTGGTTGGCCACCGACTGCAGTCTCTTTGGTGTGTTCACGAGCAGCTTTTTGGCCAAGACATTGTCAACTTTTGTTGCCCCTCGCTCTTTGATGTAGGTTTGGTGTGTCTGCGCCCTAACGTAGCAAACCAATGGGAGGGGAGCCTACAAGGCTCATTGTTCCCATTGAACATCCCCAGATCACAGTTTTTTTCTTACCAACTGCTTTGTTGGGTCTCCTTGAATTTAAGAGTCTCTACCTGCTCTAATTGAAAAAGGAAACAAACTTAATTTCACCTCTCGACCATCAGCTGTGTCGCTGGTGTGTGTTGTCCTTGACTGTCACATATGGAATATAAGAGAGGGGGATTTTGTTTTCTTACCTTCTTGAGAACAGATGTCTGTGATGATGTCATCCTTGATGGGCCTCAGAGCGTCAAAATTATTGACAAAGAAAGTCCTCTTGGGGTTTCCTGAGATCTCTTCCAGCTCGTCTCGATCTGCACTCTTCACACCGATGGCATAGACGATGATTCCTTGGGCCCTCAGTTTTTCTGCGGGAACCTTGACCTGGTCAGAGGACTTCCCGTCAGTGATGACCACCAGGTACTCTGGGACTTTGTGATCAGGAGTGACCGTTGTTCTATCGAAGAGTGGGCCCATGTATTCCAGTGCCCTTCCTGTCTCCGTGCCTCCTCCTATTTGTTTTATATCCTCTATGGCCTTCTCCAGTGACTTGGTATCTGAATATCGTGCCAGATCAAATTCTAATTGTGGCGAATCTGCGTATTTTACAACCCCAATGCGGACATGCTCTGGACTAATATGGAAGGTATGTATAAACTCAATGATGAACTTCTTCATGTCCTGGAAGTCAGCGGGGTAGATGCTTCCCGAGTGATCAATCAGGAAGAAGATGTCTGCTTCCTCCGTTTGTACGCAGCCTGGAAAACGAAAAGCAAAATTGTCTTGTTTTCTCTCTTTACAATATTTCATCATTTAACTCTTTAAATTTTGATTTAAATCGTATATACATTGATGTATAAGGTTGATATTCAAGCAAACAAAGCAAATCATATAAATAAAACTAGTTCAGACCTTCTTTGATGCCAGATCTTCTTGTACTGACTGAGATCGCCTGCCGAAGGATGTTATGGCACAGACTCTTCTGCAGGCTCAGCTCCAACCCTTTCAGCTTCTCAAAGTTGTCCACATTAAACACGTGCTTATTGTGGGGATAGGACGCCATCTGGTCGAGCTGGGCCTTGTTGGCTTCTTTGACTCCTATGGCGTAAACCGTGACGCCAGCCCGACGGAGATCAGCTGCTGTTGTGCTCACATCATCCTGGGATTCGCCATCTGTGATCACCACCGCCACCTGCTGGACCCCCTGCTCTTTCCTGCTTCCTCTTGCCTTGATGAAAACATTCTCCCTGGCATAGTTAAGGGCAGCTCCGGTGCTCGTACCACCGCCGCGATAAGGCAGGATTTTGATGAAATTCAGCAATTCACTCTTGTCGTTGAAGCTGTCGAGGTAGACCTGTGCCGAGGCCCCGTCGCTGTACATCACGATGCCCACTCGGACTTTGGCCCGACTGATCTCTAGGCCGCTCACAATCGAGTGCAGGAAAGTGCGCACCATCTTGAAGTTGGCAGTTCCAATGCTTCCCGACTCATCAACGATGAACACAATGTCGGCCACGTTGGCTACTTTGCAATCTGTGAAAGGAGTGTATGATCATTAGCTCATGTGAGCTACTTAACCACTCAGATACATTTCAAGTTGACAGACAGACTGAGGTGAGGACTATCCCTTTCTACTGCAATCTGTAAAATTCTGTTTTGTAAACAACTTCTTGCAGACAGATGAATGTACGAGGGATGATTGATAAATTCTACGTCTAGTCCAAAGTTGATTTCTAGAAAGAAAGGATCTGTATTCTCCACGACCGAAGTGTAGAAACTTAAGAGGGGACTATGTTGAAATGTAAACGTGCTCGGTTTTCTGAAATTGACTCCTTGTACCTTCGGCCATGAACTCAACAATCATCCCTCGTATCTGTATCTTACACAAACACAGCCCCGTCATTCATTTAAATGAAGCCAGCTGGATGACTCAGGGGGCTATTGGACATTAACTGAGCTTGTGGCGACCAACTCTGCCATGAAGAATGCCAGAAGATGCCGCATACCAGAAACATAAGACTGGTTCCAGGCGAAGTCTTGTCTGTAATCTCACGGGAGGTGAGTCGTTGCAGGAAGACGACGGTCGAAACGTGAGTAGCAGTTGAAGAGAGGACTTCATATAAAGGAACTTCTAGCAAGAATTCATTTCTGAAGTCATGTCTGAATATTGAACTAACTAACTGTTCACGTCACCAAAGACTATTTTAATAAGACTTATTTCTGGTTACAAAAAGGATGTAATTATTCGACATAAATGTGTCTCTCTGTAGGAATTGTTTCTGTAATGTTGCCAGACTCTTGAAACAATAAATCAAGCTGTCAGAGACATAGACGCGTTCAGTGGACGTAACTTTGACAGTCACGGTTGCCCCAAAGAATTACGTTGCAGCCAGCTGATGTTATCTACTAGAGAGATTCCAGAACTTTTAGACCCAGGTTTAAAAATACTGAAATTGTCTCTTCAAGGGAGAAGCTAACGTGAAGTGTCCATGGAAGATGAACGAGCTACAGCTGAAGCCAACAGCGTTCAAAGTGCTTTACTCATCTGTCCGTAAGAAGCAACTCACTTCTAATCTCACTTATCAATATCTGAGACTTTACTTGACAGTAAAATGTTGAGGTGACTGTGAATAAACAGTTACTGAATACATTTCAAAGATGCACTCGAGTGATAAATACCAATAAATATTATTTTTTAAAGTCTTACCTCCAGTAAGCGTTGTCTCCACTTTCTCTGCTTCGAAAATGGCCTTCAGTGTGGGAACTGTAGTGATGATACTCGTGTATATGTAGGCTGGATTAGCTACGATACGTAATTCTGACATTGAAGCACCAGCGCTCATTCCCACCACATTTATTCCGGATGATTTGATGAGACGCGACGCCCTATACACAGGATCATCTGAATCTTTCCCAGTCACAACAACCAGATGCTGTTGGTAGCCTTGGTCTGCCCGGCTTCCTGCCTCACTGGTGAAAAAGTTAGCATGGACGTACTCCAGCGCGCCGCCCAGGTTACGAGCCTCGTTGGGTTGCAGCCTGCGCTGGCGAAAAGCCCTGATGGCTTTCCCGTAGTCCTCTTTGGTTTGGTGAGCTTTAAGGAGAAATTCTACCCGGACGTCTCGACCATACTGGGCCAAACCCAGACGGTGGGCAGATGCTCCAAACCTCATTTGATTGATGAGTCGGGTGAGGAGAGTCCTGATCTGCTGGAACTCTTGCACACTCACACCACCATCCACCAGGAAGACAATGTCTGCAAACTTCTCTTCCAAGGCTGAAAGAAAACAAACCAAAAACAACAGTGAATCATCGGTTCGGCTTTATGTCCTTGACATTTTCAATCGCTCTTTTAAAAAGATGATGGTAGTTTACAACAGCTTGAGAACAAACAGCAGCCTTCAGTGAAAAATAAGAGAGAAATTCAGTTATTTACAAAGTTCAGGATCTCAAATCTGTCCAGAGTGACGTCTCATCTCCAGGAGCCATTTTGTCACAAGTATGCATCCATGAAGAAAAACATGACATTTGGAGTTCCTCAAGGCTCTATCATTGGCCGTTTTTAATTTGCTTCCACATATCATTTGTAGAATTCATGTTTAGTTTTGGAAAAGATCTGTGTCAGTTATAGAGAGTTTTTATAAGTTCAAGTTTCTTATTTCTTTTTTACTAGCTAACAGGGTAGTCACGATTCTCCAAATCTGTTACGGGTCTGTTACAAATCTGTTACGCCTGTTCAGTGTTTCCCACAGTATTTTCTGAGACTATGGTGCTGTGCGGGGGCGGGGTTATGGTTATAATGCTCTCACACAGCCATCATGAACTCCCCTGCATGGTCTTGGAATTAATATGTGTCTACTATTGTACAGAAATACTATTTTTATTATTTGAGGAGTTATCTAAGTCAGAGTCCTGCACGGGTTCGGGAACCCGCGTGTGACTCAATTGACACAATTTGGATGAAACGGGTAAAAAATAATGTGCCTGCATTTCAAAATGAAAAGTTATGTTTCATATGAGCTCATTCACGCGTGCTTGCACTCTCCCAGAACTCACATTCCCCGCGCTGGCTTACTTTCATTTTAAAAAATTGCGTCCGTCTAATTTTCCCTTCGGGATCGAGTCGGGCGTTGGTATCAATTTATAGCAGTTCGGCTCGGTGTGGGATGTAATTTGTGCTACTGTCGGAAAATGGGTCGGATGCAGTTTTAAGTATGGTGGGTGCGGGTTTGCAGAATAAGACCCCTGCAGGACTCTGATCTAAGTGACCATTTGAATCCTCTAAATATCAAGCTAAATATCCAACATGCTAGTAAACGTCAAGGACTGCGGTGGAAGACAACGGTAAAATATTTCCTTTCTCTCACATTGGATTAATTTATGCCAACGGTTTTACATGAAGTCGGATTTTTTGTGAATATACAATAACAAACTAGATGTTTCTGATACTCTTCAACTCACCGTAACAGTCAGTCATAAGCGACATTTTTGTCATTTTGTAACTAAGTCATGGCTGCTTCGGAGCGACACAGACACACCATCTGTCACCGTGTGTGTGTGTGTGTGTGTGCGAGTAGAGGAGCCTCAGAGCGCGTGAAGCGCACTGTTCCAGGTTCGAAAACAGCTGCATATTATTATTTTTTCACTAATACAGCCCTGCATTAGCAGTACTGAAGTCCATAAAGGTAATGCTAACAAAAGAGACTGACCGAAACGTTGGTATGCGTTGGAAAGCCGGAAATATTTTTTCACATTCCAAATTCAGACTTTGGCGACATGGTTTTATGTCTTTACAGGAGTGGAGCTCTGCAGTTATCAGTGGGTCAAATATATTTAGTTTTCTTGCAAAGGCTGGTAAATGTCAATTGAACCAACTTGTTTTTGGACAGCAAAAGGCTCGATATGAATAATAAAACATGAACGAGCATCATGCCAAAAACAAAGAGTAATACAGACGAATCCTTTTCTGGAGGCCACAACTGAACTTTTTAAAAGTCGACAGTTCAAATGGGGCTGCAGAGAGATCTCACGCTGAACTCTCATGACAATTCTCATGACAATTCACCCTGTATGTCCTGTTTAACATCAACTTATTTCTCTTAATGTTGCATGTTTTGGCCGACACTTCATCGCTGCTGGCTGACCTCAAACATCACTGGAACCAGAGCTTGTTGCATTAATCAGAACAGAGACTCTGTGTGTTGTGTCTGCAGGCTTAAAGCTTTTCAGTCGTCACTCCGCTAAAGAAATGTTGATCAAGGAAAAGGAAAATGTTTTTTAAATACTCAAGAATTGCTGATAGCCAGCCATGTGGGGAAATGAAAAAACAGAGCACTTCTATGGCTCTAAAAGTAGAAATGTAGTGTTGTTTTTGGTTCGACCCATTTCTCAGCCTCTTCAACATTTCTGGAGAACCCACTTTTAAGAGTAACTGAGGATCTTTGGATCCAGTTTTAACAGATTTCCACCAAAGAAATATCTGACATTTTCATTTCATTAGCCAGCTAATAGCTGGTTGGTCAGATACAGATAGTAATCGTTCATTTCAATCTTCTGGTTCAAACTGGTGTTTGAGTGTTTTGCAGCTCTGGCGACAAAGAATCAATACTGATGCAGTCGCTACACCTGACAGGCTACACCTGTCAAGGTGTAGCGACTGCATCATCTGTTGTCTTTTGCCTCACCTTGCCTCTGATCCTCCACAGAGATGCACACAGTTTGCAGCAGACCCTCCGTCAGCCTCTGCAGAGCCTGGTAGCTATCGATGGTTAAGAGGAAGCGCTCTGACGGCGGGTTGGCGATGGCCTTGAGCTCTGTCAGGTTGGCTTGTCCCACCCCGATGCCAAACACTATGACTCCGTGTTGTCTCAGGCTCTTGGCAGGTGCTACAACATCATCGCCAGAGTCTCCATCTGTGATGACCACGGCGATCTGAGGCACGCGCTCCTTGGCTCGGCTCCCCGCATCTTCGGTGAAGTACCGTGTCATAAGGAAATTAATGGCCTTGCCCGTAGCTGTGTTCCCCGTTCGGTAGGGGAATTCATCCAACGCAGTCAGCAGGGAACTCTTGTCCATGTGATCCTTCAACAGGAACTCCTGGTGAGGTTCATCGCTGTACTGAGCCAGGCCGATTCGAACTTTGTCGGGGCCAATGTCGAGGCCTGTGACGACACTTTTGAGAAAGTCCCGGGCCGACTTAAAGTTATCGATGCCGATGCTGGAGGAGCCGTCGACCAGGAAGACGATGTCAGCCACCGTTACTTTGGCACAATCTGGACAGGAGGGAGAAAAAAGTGAGTATCTGGAGCAACAAGCGGAGAAACACCTATAAAGAAAACAAAATGTGTTAATTAAAGTATTCAGAACATAAGTATGACCCAAAGTACAATAACAGGAGTGACAATATCCATGACATGAACCTTTTCAAAGCACCTTTGAGCACCAGAGTCGCAGAAATGCCAAAGTCAACGACCACCTACCAGCATCCGCAGAGCTGCTGCCATCAGAGAACTGTGGTTACAACGGTCACCTTTAGTGTGAGTGTGTGGAACTGGATCAGTTTGTACAAGGTGCATGTGGGCTTATATGCACATGGTGGACAAAATAACAGCAACATTTGAGACAGTTAAAGTGCTGAACGAGCTGAAGTAACTCCTCACTGACGAATTAAAGCTATACAAGTTCATTATTGAAAAATACAGAACTTGAGTTCAGATTGGAAACTGCTGTTTCCAATTTCACAAACTGACTTCGCTGTTCATCTTTTAAGTTCTCATGAAGTAAAAATTACGGCTGCACAGTTGCTAACGAGTGTCTGAATGAGACTACAGAGGTTGTCGGGGGAACCTCGAAGACAACAAAGAAAATTTAGATTTTTATGAAACTGGACACACTTTATTTGATAAAATTTAAACAGAAGTCAGAATGTGTCCTACATTTATTTTGTCCACCGTTTCTAAATTCTCAAGAATAAATGAAGAAAGGAGATTTTTCTGACAGCCGGACGACGCCAGAGTTAAATCTGATGGATATTTACATTTTTGGAATCGTGGCTCTATCATTACTTGTATATAAGTAATACTGAAGTCAGAACACTAAATCACCTCTGACTGTGTGGTGGTATGACTCACATTACCTGGAGACAACTGCAGGAGCTGCCGTTTGACTTCCTCTACAGTTGTGCAAAGCGTCTGGACGATGCTCTGAGAAATTCCCTGCAGCGCTGCGAAGTTAGACACACTGTAGACGTGCTGAGTGTGCGGCGCATTCGCAATCTCTTTCAGCTCCGCTTCGTCTGCGTCTTTGATACCGATCGCATACACAACAATTCCTTTCCTCTTCAGGTTCTGGGCGTGGGACTCCACGTTGTCTTGAGATTTGCCATCAGTGATCACTACAGCGATCTGCGGCACATTCCGGCCAGCCCGGCTTCCCGCCTTCTCCACAAAGTGCTCATTCAGCATGAAGTCCAAGCCTTGACCCGTGTGGGTGCCGCCCCCCATGTAAGGCAATCTGTTGATGTACTGGAGGATGTCTTTCTTGTTCTGATGGGTGTTGAGCAGGAACTCTGTGCGTGGAGTGGTGCTGTACTGGACCAGCCCGATGCGGACATGATCGGGCCCGATGTCGAAGCTGTTGACCAGCGTGTACAGAAACCGACGGATCTGCTCGAAGTTCTCAGTGCCGATGCTCCAGGACCCGTCGACCAAGAAGACGATGTCTGCGACGGCCTCTTGAGTGCAGACTGAGGAGGAAGGATGTGAAGTCATGGGGAGGTCACAGGGCGCTGCGAGGGAAGCTCTCACTACTCGGGCAGTTCATGGTGCTCAGACAGCGAGCCAGCAGAGGTGGAGAGTGGCAGCGTGAAGATTTACAGAAAGTAGCGGTGGGTAGCTTGTGTTGTGTGCAAGCCGGAAGAAAATAAAAAGAGCGGCTTGTTGGCAGGTTGTGGACAGAAGCGCTCTGACAGCACTTACCTTCAGGTGGATGCAAACGTGTGAGGGAAATTAAACAAAGCTGCGTGATTTACAGCAGCTCATCACTTCCATCAGACAGAATCGATGGTGCAAACAGAAGATGGACAAAGCGCTGATCTACAGAAGTGTTCAACATCAGGTCACTACCAGATCTAAACCTTTACATCCATGTGACTGTAAGAGGTTCAGATCTGGGTTCCTACTGTTACTGAATATAATTTCAACAAAGATTCAGGGTCTCCAGTGAAAATGTTGTGCTTTCATGCAAGAGAAGAGATTTTCCAGCCCATGACAGACATTCAATTCAAGTTTGTTTCTTTTGACTAACCTTAATTCATTTGGGAGACACTTCAGGGGAAAATCATTCTTTATTAACTGGTAAAAGTTTGATATTTTGGGCTATTTTGCTTCCATAACATTTCCTCTTCCAGACTAACGGATAGAAAACATCCAAAAGCCACAGAGCAGTGTTTACTTTGGTTCAGATTTATGTTCTTCATATTTAAATTAGCAGAACAGCGGCTACAGAGATCATTAGCATATTAGAAAAGATGAAAAAATCTGAAAACTATTGACACAAAAATAAACTAATATGTCAAAAACATCAAACAAGAATTTTGAACCTGACTTCATTCAATGCTCAGATTTCTTTCCTGGAAATGTTTTAGAAACAGCTGATAGTGATCGTATATCTCCTGACACGCTGCCCTCTAACTGTTTTGAGTATGAACTCAACAGATGTCCAACTTACATATTACATCTTTGAACATAAAGGTTCATTGAGCTTTTATTCCACCTGTGGCGTCTTCGCTTTGATCCCTCATTGTTTTACAACCTCCTTCTCTCCTGAGCCGTCACATAGGCAGACACTTTAAGACAAACATGTTGAACATAATCCAGATTTTTGTTTGGGCATAAACGTCGTCAACATCAACGTTCAGTCTGGCAGTCGGACTGGAAAATACAGATCATACGGATGTTTTCTGGTGATCAAAGCAGCGTAGGCCGTGATTCTGTGAACTAATGAATGCATCGTATCCACATGCAGCAAACACATCCATGTGCAGGGTTAGTAACAGTATAATGCTGAGAAACACATCTGCTTTGTATCACGTGTGTGTTGGCATGTGCACTGTGTGTGTGTGTGTGTGTGTTGGCATGTGCACTGTGTGTGTGTGTGTGTGTGTGTGTGTTGGCATGTACACTGTGTGTGTGTGTGTGTGTGTGTGTGTGTGTGTGTGTGTGTGTGTGTGTGTGTGTGTGTGCGGATCTATACATGCACAGATTGTATAAATTGGTTTAACTGGTGTTACGGTTGGTGTAATGTTGTAATGTTGAGGTCGAGGCACGTTTGCCGTGATCCTTTATGTGCTGGTATGCAGGAAGTTTAGTCATGGTCGGCGTAATCACACCCACCTGTCTTCTGAGCGGCGTTGCCATAGAAACAGGCAGCCATGATGAGGCTGAGGAGAAGACCCCGCCTCCCCTCCATGCTGGAACGGCTCTCCGGTTTCTGTCTTCCTACAACACAAAGACAAAACAGCCATAAATGAAATCTGTTTCCCATCTGTTGGCACCCTAACAGCAGGAGGGAGGGCAGCAAAATCATCTTACAATTAACTTTACAGACAGAAAAACAGGCTGACGAGCCGCGACTCTGAACTTCAATACGTTCAGTTAAAAACAGCCAACAAACAGCTCTGATGTTTTAAGGAATGTGACTGTAAAAGAGGAATTTACCAAAACCTTTCATGTGTTACCCAAAGCATTAGCTTGACATTAGCATGTCTGGCTAACAGAGATAGACCACAGCATGTGGAGGGAGAAGAGTTACTGTAGCAGCTCAGAGTAGGAAATACTCCATTAAAGTGGAAAGTACCGCAAAATTCACAACGCCTCATAAACGTCTTCATTTCATGGATCATAAATAATTGCAGATTCTACGGGACACACGTCTCTTCCTTTAATTTACACATTAAAACTTTCAGAGGAATAATCTAAAAATATTTATAGTTGTAAATGAATTTATAATATAATGTTCATCAGGAGTTTTTAACAGTCCGAGTTTGTATTTCAGCATTTCAGGGGTTTTTAAGAGGCTTTCTGCATCAACTAAGATGACTTGTAGGTAAAAAAACATTTGCAGAAGAATACAGATATCTCGTAATGAAGATCAAAACATCTTTTATTCAATCAATACTATTGATAATACTGTTAATAATACACTACGCTATTGACAGAAAAAAATCAAGAGTTTTTGAAGGAGATACATAAAGATATATTGATATTCAGCATTTTTCTGATTATCTGAGATTTTAAATAAACCTCTCACACATCGTCCCGCCCACAACACTCTACGATTGAAGGATATAAATTGTGACGTGTAACCAAACTTTAAATTTTCTGATTCTGTAAAGTAACCCGAAACTCAATTTATTAAATAAATGTAGTAAAAAAAGGAAATACTAAAGTGAAGCACCTCCTTCTCTACTTGAGTAAACTGTACATAGAACTGAGAACAACTAGTGACTGAATGAACCTGACGTTAAGTTTTTTGTTTTGGCTGCAAATGAATCCAACAGTTCTCAGTCTCCTGGACTTCTTATAATCTGTATCGACCCCTCATACAAACCCATTAAAAAAACATCTGGGTTTTCACTTTGAATCGATAACTTCTTAAAATGACGGGATGTTCTCAAGTTGACATGGATGGAAATAATCTTCCCCTGTGACTAAAATCAGACTCGCCCAGTGATTTCCAAATCTGACAGTCACGATCTGGCAGCTGTGTAACATCTGATGGATAGTGAGGAGTTTGTAACGTGGGCGTTTTCTGTAATTATTGAAATGATGCGACTGCACGCTGCCATGAGTTTATTTCCTCACAGCGACAGGAGACCAAAACTGCAGCGGAGGGACGAAACTGAATAAATCATCACGTGAACGATTTGAGAAATCTCGTCTGTATCACAACACAGAGAGGAACTCTGGAGAACCTCGTGTTTGGTGTGTGTGTGTGTGTGTCTGTGTGTGTGTCATTAACACAAAACTTGTTATTGTATTACAACAATTTGGAGACTCAACAATCAACTCCCTTTGTGGTGTGTTTAGGAACAGCTGGGACAAATCCTACTGATTCTACCTTTAAAGGGACATTATGTCGTTTTGGAGAATCCAAACTCAGAATTGCAATATTTACAAAATGAATGAGGTAATAAAACAAACTTTATTCCATCAGTGAATAAACAAACTGTTCTCAGAGGAAAATAAGGTCCCAGAACACTGTTTGAAGCTAGAGAGGTGGCAGGGTCCGCCACAAGGTAAACAGTATAAGTAGTAAAACAGTATTTAATTGTGTTGTCCTTTAAGGTCAGTTTGATTATTCAGTTGATTCAGTCATGAAGACAAAGAGTGTATTTAGTTTGTTTATGAGGCTCTTTCTCTGCTCATTAACGTCTCTTCAACTAAACTACAGACTGCTCCTTTAAATAAAGGTTTGAATACAGACTCAAACGCATCCTTAAGCCTGATGATATTCTTAATCTGGGCTCCCGACTGCAATTTAACCTTTTTTATTTGTTGCTCTGGTGCTCCTGAGATTTAGCCGGTCTAATAAATATAAAAATGTTATATTTGGTGAAGCTCAGCGTTAAAGTTACTCTGGCGTCCTGATTCACCACAGAAACATTCACATTAAATGAGATTCTTTCAAAAAAAAAAAAAAAAAAGTGCTGACTTTGAATTTTTCTTCGGGTCACTTGACAGAACTGCATCGTTTCATGCAGCAGCGCTTCCTGTTTATTAGATCCATTCTCATGTTTATTAAACAAACTAATAACAGGAGATTCTGCAGATATAAAAGTGGAGATCCTCCTCAGACTCTCACACTCACTCACGTGTCCTGGACTGGTCCGTTCAGAGACGACTGATTGGAAACTAACCGTTTCTGCATCTGACGCCGACATCGTGCCAAACTTCATAACTCATTCAATGGGCTGATGTTCCCTCTCGTCCCTTCCCGGCTTCGTCTGCAGTTCCAGAGAGCCCGACTGCTCCAGGAACCTTTTCAGCCAAACAACAGAGCCAGAGGAACCCAAGCCATCCTATCCACAGCAGCTGGCTCTGCTTACCGCCTAATAGTGCCATTTCCTGCCATCCGTGGGCAGCAGACAGTCTGACCACATCACTAAGTATTTGAAACATCATGCGATCACTGGCGCTGCTGCTCGCCGTGTCGTCTCTCTGATGAACGGACGCAGGAGCTTCACGCTGCTTTCGACCACCTGTCGCTCTCTCGCTCTCTTCCTGGACTCAGATAATCACACAGGGATGAAGAAGAGCCGGGGAGTTACATTCAAAGACAAATTACCATTTCATATATTGGTGTGTGAGAAAAACATCTGCCTCCAACTAGACACAGGAACACAGATGTTGCACGGTCACCAGCAGACTAACGTCATTCAGAGTCCAAAGAAAAATGATTTATGAGGGAGATAATTTAAAGAGACATAAACTGGATTATGACGTTACAGCAGAGAGTGTTTTAATCCCTGATACACTGCAGGTGTTCCTGCGATAGATCCGACCAATAACAACAGTAGGAAGTAAATAAAGGTGATCAATATTTCAGCCAGACAGACACATTTGTATTTGATGATCCCTCAGATGTGTTTATTAAACACTTGTCATGTCTAACATGTCATCAGTGCTGTGAGACAGTATATTTTACCTGAATTTAATGTTTTTCTGCATCGTATTTGGAGCCCGACCGATATATTGATCGGCTGATATTGGCCTATCACAGATATATCTTTATCTGCATATGGTATGAAAATGAATGAATGTGCACCCATGAATTCGGGGGTTGGAGTTTCTGAATATCACTGATGAGAATATGACCAGTCTTTCTCCAGGATCAGTGACTAGACCTTTAAATGATAACCACATCTGAAGGATCACTGCAAAACAATGTTCATGCATCAGCTGATTCATCAATACCACAATTATTTACGCCCTGATTTTAGGAACATATACGCCGATCGATATCTGTTTTCTGGTGTCAGTAAACATGAAGTACAGGTTACAGTTTGACACCAACAGACTCTGTAGCTCCTCAATACTCAACAAGAAGTCATGTTAGAGAGACTTCTCTGTATTCATGCTGATGAAAGCTGGTCCTGCCTGAATTAGAATCTGGTTGAGATGGAAATGGACTGTGTCTATTAACCAAACCCCCATTTTCCGTTTGAGAAAGAAACAAAGAAGTAACGCCGGCTGCAGCCTGTCGGGCTCCACTGTGCTATCGACAGACGAAATCTATTCATCAAGTGTTCTGATCTGTGATGTGATCGATTTGTTAAGTCACATGCCGTAAATCAAAATTCCTAAAAGATTCAAAGTTGACTTTTTCCCTGGGCAAACTGTTCTGTGTGTGTTGGACTCAAAGTCCACATCTCTATGTTTCAATGTTTGTTTTCATTTCTTCGCTCCTTCTCCTCTCTGTACTTCATGTTGATATTCAGTGTTTCTCGTAATGAACCGTGATTCTGTTGAAGCGCCGTCCTCCAGCCCGGCAGAACACAAATACAAAAGATTTGGAAGCAGATGTTTCCAGTTTGAAGCTTCCAGCACGTCTCTGCTGGTTTCATATCAACTACTAAAGAATTCAAAGACACTGAGTTGTGATTCTTTTTAAGGTGCATGGGATTATGTTTGAGGGGATTTCTTGAAAAATGAAACCGTCGCCTCCCCTTCAGGCCTCCGAGTGTGAAAGCAGCTCAGCAGGAGTGACAATAACCAGCACACAGTGTGTGTGTGTGTGTGCACGCACAAGTCATAAGTGTGTATATGTATGAACGCGTGTGCACGTCCACCCCGCCCCCACAAACATGCTTCAGGCCTGTGTTTAATCACCTGCCAAATGTCTGAGGCCCAGCGAGAGGAGGGAAACGGGGTTCACTATAATGTGAAGCATGTGAAGGTAATCAGAGCAAAGCGCTCCGGTGACGGCTGATTGAGAGGAAGGTTGCTGCATCGTCCACTCATCCAAATCTATTACACGGACCTCCACACTGAGCGGTTCCGTCCGGTTCAGCCGTAAATGAAGTGCTTGATGTTAAACATCGAGGGGCTCTTTGTATAGAGTGGCGGTCCAAACTGGAGATCTGCATCCCCTACAGGTTTTATGTCCTCTCCTTTCTTTATCCTGGAGGCTTTCAGCAGGTAACGTCTGTTACCTGGCGTGTGCGTGGCAGTTTTGTTCCGTCCTCAACATGACTTCATATCCCACTAGGAGTGTTCCAGCAGCAGAGCGTCATGCCTGCCCGATGTCGCTGACCTGCTCAGATTGTGTTTATTTCATCATTTCTCCATGATGTTTGTGTATTGAGTAGCTACGTAGTTAAATCGTTTTGTTATTTGCCTGTTTTCATTGTGTTCATTGTTAACATTTCTGACAGAGCTGCTTTGGGACGCAGCTGAGACGTGTCGTGGCTCAGCTGGTGGAAACAGGAGAATTGCCCTGATGGCCGCGATCAGCTCCGGCAACCAAGTTCAGATCATATTCAGAAATTCAGTTTGTTAAAAGTTCAGTTAGTCTAATCTGTCCAGAGTGAAGCCTCCTCACAAACAAATCAATAAAGGATCTCTGAGGGACAAAATGAACCAACATGTCCGACGCTGTCAAGGTTTCCTCTGGGATCAGTCATCTGATCGTCTTAATCACGCAGGAGAACAGTCAGGAAGTGATGCTGCAGGCTAATGCTAAGCTAGCTGTGCTGTCCTTTAGATGCTAATGTCGGCAGGTGGAGCAAATGCACAGCAGATTTGTGACACTGCGTTTGATTTTCTGTTTAGAATCATAAACGTGACTTTTCTAATCCCGACAGTCTGATTTCTGTGCAGCTGTGCACAGATGTGCAAAGGGGCGGAGCTCTGTTTGTCCACATTCTTCACACTCCAGCCTCTGGCATCATCGTCTCACATTCTTACATGTGATGAACTGACTGTTGCCGCGATCGCAAAGAATTCAACTCTCCTCCAAACAAACCAGCTGGAATCAGATGCAGAGTTATTGATGAGCCGTTGGAGCCGGTCAGCGAACTCACAAAAAACGCGGTATTTAACCCGGAGGGAAGACACACTTCAGAAAGCTCTCAGCGTTTGTTTTCCTAAAATATGTATATTTGGTTTCACACCTCTGTGCAAGGACACTGCCTTGATAAGATCTTTATGGTTTAGGTTCTGGGAGAAGTTTTCCTTCGGGAGTCAGGTGACCCCCGATAAAAAGTCCAACTCATGAAACGCTGGACTTTCACCCAGGACACCAGGGTTTGTGTCACTGCGAGATCTTGTTGCCTTTTTTAATTTTAACACAGAGTGAATTATCTTTATTTTTATTTGTTTTAAGGTTTTTGTATTATTTTCAGTCACAATTTGTTTAAGTTTAGTAAACAGAACTACTGGGTTATGTTCAGGAAAAGTTCATATTAGGGTTAAAATAATAAGTCAACATCATGCAAAAATAAAATATCATCTCTGTTTTGCCGTGAGGTTTCTGGCAGGTTTAATCTCGGAGTGAAGGTTTTAGAGTTGATCCAAAAGTTCCAGGACGAGTGAAAATCAGAGCGTGTTAACAGGCAGGCGATTGTCTCCCAGCAGTGTGACAAACACCTTCGAAAGGAATGTTTCACTTTGTTCAGCAGCTTCTCTAATATGATGGATTCATCTTCAGGAGATTTCATCCGTGAGGTCAGAATTCTCCGTGTGTCTGTGGCTTCAAAGCAGTCATCATTTGTCTGGTTAATAGCTTAATATGAGGAGCTGGAAGCTAAACTAAAACTCAGTCCATCTTCATTTGATAACCGGTCTCCTGGTTCTGACAGAACTCTACATTCGTCCTTCTGTAGTTGTTATTACAACTCATTTCTATTTGTTTTGACTTTTCATTTTTTGGGCTCTGCTGCTGAAAGAAACAGAAATGCTGTCACCGTCACTGGAGAAGAAAGCAGCTGTTTAGGATTAAGAGCAGCGGACTCTTCCATCCAACCTGACCGTTTGGACCGCCCCAGGGAGGAGGAGAGGCAGAATAAGAGCCCGGCTGATCCAGCTCGGTTAAGTCTGCTTCCGGCAAATGTTTGGTCACAGGAAAAAGAAATGGGACTCTGGCTGCAAAACAACGTGTTATCACAGACTGTGATCTCACAACATCTCGGATCGGACCAGGTTCTGAGCCGACAGAGAGCAGGACTACAGCTGGACGAGGCGATGTGGACTCTGTGTTTACAACACCAATGCTTGGTGCTCACACAAAGTCACAGTGTTTCCCAGATGTCCAACTTTACCAAATCATCATCATCATCATTCATCAATGAATTCACCTCTTCGTTCTCTCTTTTCTGTCTTCCTTCATCCTCAGTGCTGTTTGTCTCTGTTCTGTATGAAACCCAGGCGGGCCGGCTGAGCGTCACTGGTTCCGTTTGATCTTTTAAAGGGTCAGTAGGTGAAGTTTTTACTCTCTCATAAACAGGACGTTACATATTTGTGGGGCTTAAATCAACATGTTTGTCAGCGTCGTGTCTTCATTGTTCCTAAGTGCATTTCCCTCCTCAGTTTCAGAAACTCCAGAACCGGCCAGAAAGTGCAGGAGGATCGTCCAGGTCCTGTCTACACGCTGATTATATGATCTATTTGTGTATGAATGATGCTGCCACCCCCAGCTGCAGACCCTGTTTTCTACTCCAACAAAAACCACAGCTCTCTGTTCAGTCTTTGAATCTATTTGTTTTACAGAATGACTGAAACCCAATGAAGATTCAAATGCTAGATTCAGTTGAGCGAAAACTTTCCTCAGTCCAAATCTTTATTCCAAGAACAACGTGGCTCAGAACCGGGCCACTGAACGTCCGACCGCAGAGTCACGCCACTGAAATCAGAAGTTTTTCACCGGAAGTCAGATCATCTCCACTGAAACACGCATTTTAGGACGAATCATGATGTTTTCTAACCCGAGCCGACTGGTTATTGTACCTAAACCTGACAAGAGCCTAAGAACAGCGCAGAAACAGAACCGAAAAGTCCAATCATAATGTATCTTAATTTATACTGGTGACTGTATTATCCATTTAGCATTTGTCTTACAGTCTACAAACACTACTTCACTGCCAGTAATGTAAGATAATGCAACAACAGGTTTACTAATCCAACTGAGACGAAAACATTATTCTTGATAAACATAATTCTGTTTTTTTCCTTCCTCTACTCTTTACATTTTTCTCGTGAAATCCTTCCAACAAGACGAAGAAACAAAGAGATCAGTTCTTGATTAAACTGGTTGTAGCTGGTAAACATGAAGCCACGAAGGCTGCGAATCAAAGAAAAAGAGACAGAATCAAAGAAAAAGAGACATCTGCACAAGTCTGTTAGAAGAAAAACATTTAAAAAATCAATAATGATGAAGAAACTTCAAAAGTTTTTGCTGACTGGAATAAAACTAAACCATGGCATGACTGAAATGTGACGAAACCTAAAGACACTAAATTGAAATCAGGTCATCCAATTATCATGGTTTCAAAATACTCCACCCGCCCACTACCCACATCCAAATATGTTTTATAGCATCAATCTCCCAAAAGCTGCAAGCAATCAAGACTCTACACTCTCCAACACTGAGCGTCCAGAGGAGCAGCGGAGGAACCAGGACTGCTCAAAGCTTCAGACTGCTGCTTCAGAGATTTCCTTCACTGTTGGAATGTGTTTGATGAGTTTGGCTGGAATGATACGCTTTACTATGAGCTGCGAGCGACTTCCCCAAAAGACCACAACAATCATGCTGTTGAAACTTTCACAAACAACAAAAAACTATAAAAGAGCCAATAACAATCTGAGCTCACAGCTGCTCTCATCAGCTGTCGGCATTGTAATCGGTTCACGGACCCACCAGGAAGGCAGATCTGCCCCCGGCTCCACAATTAACATCGACCCTGGACGAGGCGCAGAATACTGCGACCTCGACTGTTGGATTCACATCTTGCGAGCACATGTTTGAACAGTCGTGTGTTTCGCTGCGCACATCTGAGCACCTCTGATTGAGTTCATGTGTCTGAAGAGTCTGAATGTTTAGGAGAGACGGCTGTCAACACGTTGCTCCTCTCATGACTTCAGACAAACTGTGATTCTGGATCAATAACTCCCCCTTTTTGGCACTTGGTCCCTCATCTGAAGAACTCTACACCAACATATTCCAGGAGTGTTAGCCACATGCCGATCAAACTGTTTTCCAGGTTTGGACCTCTCAGTTCCAGCCAAAGTGTTTATCTGAAGTCGTGTCATTTGTTCTGATTCCCTGCATAATTGATTTTCAGCCGTATTCCTAGTCTGTCTTGGATTGGCTCCGACTCTTGAACCCGTCCTAACTAAGCCAGGAACACTCGAGCTTCTGATGTCTTTTCAGACATTTTTCAAATTATTGGGGGATTTGCAATAAGGAACATGTGACAGTTCCTGTTTCTTCATTTTCACATTCGTCTCCTTCCTGTTTCAACATGACAGCGCCCGTGCACATAAAGCCAATTCGACTTATAATTCATTGTTTACAGTTTGCTGGAGAATATCTGACTGAGCTGCACAGAGTCCGGACCTCAACCTCACCCACCACCTGTGGCATCAACTGAAGCATCGTCATGAGCCCACGCGGGCCACACTGTGTGGACTCGGGCCGGAGAACCTTCAGCCGTCTCATGAGCCCACACGGGTTCCCCCGTGTGAAGATTCTCCAGCGGTGACACCGAGCTGTGGTCTCTTCTCATTCTTCAGTATGTCACTGACAAACATGAACGACAAGGTGAAGGTTCCCTGACCTGCCAGCAGCAACATGGAGGTCAGCCAGAGTGCAGAAACTGTGAATATCACTGATACTCAGTCTGATGTAAGTCTGCACTCAGCTGAAAACACTAACATGTGTTGGTTCTGCAGCTTTTGAAGGTCTATAAATCTCGGCTGTATGCTGTAACGTCAAACACCAAGGACACCCAGGCTCCCCCGGGCCCCCGGATGAGGCCCCCGGTGCCTTACATTACAAAACACCAGCGCTGTGGATATTCCTCCCTCCCCTGTGATTTACAGTTGGTGATTGCACTGTTTGAAAGGCAGATGTTTGTGCTCGGGTTAATCTAAACAGAGGAACTTGTTATTTTTACATATAGAGTCCACGTTTGGAGCAGCACTGATAGAAAACAGCCCGACTAAGAAACTAAACTTTTCTGCATCAGACACAGCGAGCTCCACCTCCCCCGCCTGAGCCGCAGACGCGGCCCACGTCGGTCGAGTCTGAAAGCAACTTATTACTGAGGAGGACGATTATTGATGACTTTTCTGTCAGATTGCTGATCAAACAAACTAATTCAAAAACAATAAAGTTTGCTCTGATGCTTCATCCTCTCACACAACATCCCACTAACAACACGACCTGGTTGGAAACACGTCACAGTTAACAGTCTACAAACAAATACATTATTTGAGGAACTGTGATGCGACAGAGCAGAACTTGAGCTAACTGCACTAAATAAAAACATTTTTTTTATAAATTTGGATAAAGATTTTAATTTTTGACCTTGCAATATCAGTCGACTTACATCGACACATACTTCGGGTTGTTGCTGTTGCACATGCCAGGTAACAGGCGGGAATCAAGGGGAGAGTTAGAATCACAGAAGGAATCTAATCCTTTAACTCATTTAGAACATACACTGATATTTGAGATTATTCCAGGTGATATGTGAGCCGTGTGCTGATCATGTGTCTTCACAGCCAGATGTTGAACGCCAGCTGAGCGGAGACATTAGTTAGGCCACATGTTGACATCCAGATGGACAAGTGGACACCGTCCCAAAGAAACAAATGACTGATCGTGGGTGAGAGGTGATTAGTTCAGCGGCACAAATTCACAAACTGCTCACACAGGACTGCCAACATGGCTGCCAGAGCACATGAAACTCATCAGAGATCCAATCTCCATCCCGGTCGAGTGTCTGGCAGCTCTGTCCTGTTAAAACGCTGAGGCTAACCACATTACTCAACTTTACTGGCCTTGAGCTGTTTTAAACAGAGAAGGAATATTTAGAAACAGAAACAGACGGTTTTTAAGAAAGGCTAGAAAGAACACAGAATAACAATTATCTCCTCCAAACAGATTAAATGAGTGAAATCAAATGAAATCTCTCTGCAACATTATCCGCTCATTCAGCCGTGCAGACGAAGAAACCGGAGCTCCGCTAATTGAGAATACTTGTGGTTTCTCAGAGTTAGCAGCGAGCACCTCAGGGGTTTCAGTCAAATATGTTAGTCTCCACAGACAACTAGTGAAATATTTAATGGTCTGCTGTTAATGCAGCGCAGGCTGAAGGTGGACAGAACCTCTGGATACAGAAAAGCAGAGAGGAGTGACAGAAACACCAGCAGGGTGTCAAAAGATCTGAATCTGTTTATGAAACGGTGGCTGCGCGATCCCGACTCCCATCACAGACTGAGTCTGTTTCATTCTGCCTCCAAGGTAAAGATGATTTAAAGTCCAGAGAGAGACAATCGAACAACACCAGCATCATTTAACAACTGGCTCTCCATGCACACAGCAAATGTTTTAATCACAGGAGGTCACACGCCTGAGGACTCAGTGGTTCAATACATTAAATGCAGATGCATCATTGAGAGACCTGATCCAAAATGTGGTCAGGCATCAGCGTCTCATTGGCTGCTTTCTGTTTCCTATTAGAGGTGTTGAAATGTCTCGATTCAAAGATGCATCGTGGTGCCGATGTGGATTGTGCATCGCTGCAGAGAGGAACATGATCAGGAGTTTGCAGCCTGAGCTGATGGTTGATTTTCTGGTCTTCAGCATTGTAAAGTCACTGACCTGTGGGCGGACATTAGGCCAAGATCACTTTAATCGGCGGTGTGGTGGAGGGGAAAATAAAGCACCCAGACTTTTAAAAACAGGATTTTCAGATTTTATGAACCTGCTGGTAAGCACAAAGTGGACAAGACGTAGGCTGTGTTTAAAATCAGCCTATGAAGTAAAGTAACTATAACTGTAAAACTATAACAGTAAAATAACTGACATGCAGCCCTAAACCAAACTGAAACCAGCTGCAAGCCGACAGAGGAGATGAAACTATAGATTAGTAACTGAAGCTTCATCTTGTGAAAAAACATTTATTCTAATTGCAGGGAAACGTTTTGATTTCTGGGTTTTATTCAGCTCAGGACACTTTTTTTAAAAGAAGAAATCATCAAGTATCAAAGTTGATTAATGAAGAGAAATTGATGATTACACACTCTGAACACTGATTAATATTCAGATTTGATCCTCTGTGGCTTCAATAGACAACTGTAGAGTCAACAAGCCGATTAGAGGAGAGAACAATCTTTCCATTGCACAAAATGTTTATTTTCCACTGTTTTCCTTTTTTAATGTAGAAAAAACTTTCCTGCACATTTAACCGCTTCAGGACTTCATCAGAATGAGAAATACTTCATTTGATTGCAGTGGGAGAAGAAAAGAGAAGAAAAAGTGAGAAGTTGTGTCGTCGCCTGAACTGTTTTGTCCTGTTTACCGTCACGTGTGTCGCTACAGTATGTCGATGGATCGGGTCGAAGAACCAGTTATATTCTGATCCCTCCTCGTGAGGATAATGTGAAAGCTGCTTTCTGTCAGCAAGATTTGAATTCTGTCAGAATCAATCTGAAGCTCTGTTTGATTTGTTTAGTCTGGATTCAGTTAGTCTGAACACTGAACCTGATAATAAAAACAGGAATGTGGTCTGTGACGTGCCAACAATTGTTTCTTTGTCCCATTTATTTGATTTGGTGGCATTCTGACTTTGTATGTTGTTGATCTGCAGCTTTTTCTCTGTTTGTTGATTTCTGGGTCAAGTCTCTCACGAGGATGAAGAACAGGAACTCTGCCCGGCGAACGTTAAAGAGGAAAATTTAGGATAAACGTAGAAACGTTTCCCTAGAGGAGAGTGATGAGAAAAAGCTGATCCCAGATCTCAAACAGAGTTGAAGAGATGATATTCACGCCCTCTCTGTGCGGGTCGAGCTCATCCAACCACTTCTGACGGGGTAGATGCTTCCAGGCGAGCTGTGTGAAGCCATTTGATTAGTTTTCCATTGTTTTTCCATTCTAAAACAAAGACTACAATGACAGAGTTTTCTTTATTCTTCGGGGGGAGCTGCTTCTTCAAAAGAACTGAGACTCTTAAGTCAGATTGTATCTGCAGGAAATTCCTTATCAAGGATTTCCTCAACAGATCAAGAAAGCGGAAACATCCTGGAGAAAGTCAAAGCTAATTTTGTAATTATGGTTGCGGCCCGAACCAAACAGCTCTCTGCTGAACCACAAATCCACACCTTCCATGAAAAAACCTCTAACTAAAGCATCACTTTGTGTTGAGAGACCACCAACATCAGCTTCAGTTACAGACAGATTCCACTCTAAGTGTTAAAAACCCACCAGACTCATCACAGAGGCCATAAACAGAGGAGGTTAGATCCTCTCTGGACAGATTAAAGCACAAGAGAACAAGAAAAGTTACATCCAAGTGCCTGAAGTGACACTTTCATCAAACACAGGAGGTTTTATGGCTGATTTCAAGTGTTGGATGCATGTTTTGTTATACAGCGAAAGCCTGTTGTGGTGATGAGTTTGCCAAGCATCAACTGCACTGAGCTCCAGAGGTGGAGAGAGAAACTAAACATCTGTCACAGGGTTCAGGCCTCAGCAGTGGATGAGTGTCTCACAGCAGTGAGTGTCAGAGTGTTAGTGATGGACGGAGGCGATAATGTGATACCTGGCACAGATTCACTTCAGCAGGACGTCCCGACAGTCTGGTGATCCTGCAGGAGAGAAGAAGAACGACGGCATGAAGCACAGAGAGCTCAACACACTCACACTAAACCTGCTGCAGCAGTACTGTAAATATTACTCACAATAACTGTGCTGCTTTTACTACAACTGTAACTGATACTACCATCGCTTCCTTAACCATGAACGCTTCTTTCACAACTAATGATGACAGTTCATACCACGAGGAAATCAACGTTCTTGTCAAGTCGTGTGAAGAGAACAAACTTAGATTCTGGTCAGCTCACAGACGAGCAGCCGGACGATAACTGTTCTCCTGATCCGTCTTCTACTGACAATCAATAAACTGAATATTTGGTCGACGCTGAAGGCAGTTTTTTTTGTTTTTTTTTAACTCTTCTCCAGTTTG
The DNA here is from genome assembly GCA_903131615.1 of Diplodus sargus. Classification (NCBI taxonomy): domain Eukaryota; kingdom Metazoa; phylum Chordata; class Actinopteri; order Spariformes; family Sparidae; genus Diplodus; species Diplodus sargus. Next base: position 511,987 of record CAEMYA010000272.1, read on the forward strand.
AGATGTGTATACAGAACCAAAGTGACTTCCTGATCTGAGTCTAAGTTCCACCCAGAGACCAGATAAACAGGAAATAATACATCAGCTATCAGCCAGATGAGACCCCAACCAGCATCTGTGTGTGTGTGTGTGTGTGTGTGTGTGTGTGTGTGTGTGTGTGTGTGTGTGTGTGTGTGTGGTCTCCTGTTTACATTGGTACTCTTAACAGACTCAACATTTAGTTTGTTCAGTTTACAGTCCGACCGTCACACCTGCTCAGCGGCTCTCCCGTCTCACTGATGGTCACATACTTGTCTTTTTGCCAGGCGCTAGCGGCTAAAGAGCTGTTTTCTAACCGCCATTAAACAACAAAACCAGAAGAGGACAATGACGAAGAAGAAGATGACATGATAAATGAAGCCCTGCATAAAAAAAAACTTTAGCATAGAAGCTAAAGCAGCATTTAGCGACTGAGGTCTGCTGCAACTGTCAGCTCGTTGGAATCAATGCTGAAGACTTGACTGATGAATGTGGCTTTACATTAAGTCAGACACATAACCTCTTTTTCTATTGTTTTACTATCATTTCAAATTAATGGAATAAATGACTAATGTATTGGAACAAACTGTAACTGCACTACTGTCAGTCAGTAGTAGGTAGATGTACCTGGTCTCCTACATGTGGAATTTGTTTACATTCTTGTTCAAGGAAGTGGTGACAGCTCATCCTCACTGACGACCAGTGATGCCAGTAACGCGTTACTCTAATCTGACCACTTTTTCCAGTAACGTGTTATCTAACGCATTAATATTTCCAAAGCAGTGATCAGATTAAAGTTACTTATTCAAGTCACTGTGCGCTACTATTATTTTTGTCATTTTCCTCACTAATTATATATATATATATATATATATATATATATTTTTTTTTTTTTGCTTTCTTCTTGTGTCTCCGGGAGTGATGTCACGTACACGACAAATCACGTTTTTCAGCACAAGGACAACTCATGTGGCGGCACAAACACAAACAATGGAGGGAGGAGGAAAATGCGCGTGTTGTATCTTGAATACAATCATTATTTTGAGTTTGTGTCAGCTAAAGATGAGAATATTAAGGTTCGTTGTCGACAAAGTGCTATCATGCTTCAAAAACCTGCCATCAAATTTTAAGTCTCAGCACAGTTAAGTTTACAGAACCCAGCTGGTGGTGTTAAGCAGAGAGCTGCGAGCAAAGCCACGGCCTCGACTTCTGCAAACAACAAAAGCTGGAAGCTGGTGCAAAACAAGTAAGCGGGGGAGATCGTACCATAATAAACACGATTCCACTACTATCAATGCCGTGCTGCCTCACAGAACATCTTTTTCTTCCTACTTGGAGGACAGAAATCTGAAGGCCATGATGAATGTTTATGGGGTGTGTGTGTGTGTGTGTGTGTGTGTGTGTGTGTGTTTACTTGCTGAATGTAACTAATGAAGTAACTTGCAATCTATTTTAGTTACTTTTAAAAACAAGTAATCAGTAGAGTAACTAAGTTACTTATTAAAGGAGTAGTCAGTATTCAGTAGTCGGATTACTTTTTCAAGGTAACTTTGGCAACACTGCTGACGACATCACACCTGTTGTGAAAGACATCAAACTACGAGCGGCCCGGGTCCAACAGGTAGTCTCTGCCTGAATCACACCAAGATCATCGGAACAGACGCGAAGATCCTCAAATCTGATACAACACTTAGAAACCAGTGACGGGTTCCTTCTCTGCAGGTTGTGAAGAAGAACACGACAACATACAGAGTCTCCAGAGTGTGTAGAAGAATCTGAGGGAATAACCTACATCCTCAAACAGTCCTGATCCTAATCTGATCCTCTGATTGGCTCCGGCCTCCACTGACTCTCCTCGCTAATGATCGCACATTTAGAAAGATAAACTCTGACCAAAAAAGGCTTCACTCTCTCTCTCTGTCTTCTGTCTCACACACACACACACACACACACACACACACACACACACACACACACACACACACAGGAGAATAACAATGTAAACATCTGATGAAGAGGGATTTAAGCCATGAAATAAGCGAGTCACCGTTAAGCCGAGTTCACATTATGAGAGATAAACAGCTTTTGTGCGTCTTTACTGTGTATACGTTGTGTTGATGTATGTTTGGTATGTGCTGCCTGGAGCTGAACGCTCACATCTGTTGACCTTTGACTTGAGCTGATCTTTGTGAGCAGCTGGAGGCTGCAGGTAAATATCAAGACAGATGATGAGGTGTGTAGAGATAATAATGTAAATTAAACTACTAAAGAATACATCCATAACAAATTAATAATGTACAAAGACCATATATTTAATGTTTTAAATCATTAACATGCTCAATGCTTATTCTGAATTGATGCAGGGCGAAATGTATTTGAAAAGATGTTATTTACACACTTTAATGAGCTGAAATCTTCACTGTAGCTGCTAAGTTTACGGTGAGGACATAATTACTATATTTACATTTTTGAGTGAACTGCTCCTTTAACACAATGGCTAGTTATCAGATGTAGAGATAAAGCGGTAACAGTGACAGGCTCAATGAGCTCTGGACATTTTCTACAGACAGCAGACGAAGGAAACAATAAATTATAACAGCTTTCTTCAATGAACAAACACAAAGACTCAACGCACAGAGAAACAAACAGCACACAGCTTTTCTGATCCACAGACGATGGTAATGTAGACTCACCAGGTATCATCAGAGGCTGCAAGATCTTTGCAGAAATTCAATAGTAAAACAAGAATGACACTCAGTAGAGCGCATACCTCAGCCAAGGCCAACACGCCCCCCTTTAGTACTCACTCATAGGCCACAGCCACTTAAATACCCCAGACTACGAAATCATTCCCTGCAAAAAACCCCACAATGTTGAAAAACACCTTATCTCACAACATGACGGAGGTCAGGAAACATTCCTGCCTTCACTTTATCTGGATCACTGCACTGAAAGTTAGAGGGCTCTGCTCTGGGCCAAGACTCAACCTCCGTTCAAGTCTGGTGGACGACTGTTCAGTAGTTTCTGTGTAATTCTGCTGACGAACCAACCAACCAACCAGTCCACAACTACAGCTGCCACAAACAGAAAATACAGACGCTACATGTCGGCACAGGATACATGTTATGTTAAGTTATGGGATTCTAATAAAATACCAAATGAATGGCCAGTCCATGGGGCTAGGGAAGGGCGGATATTCTCAGCCTCCGTGGGTCCTGCCACTTCCGGATATTCAGCTCGCCTCTTGGTTAGTTTGGGACGACGCGATGATGTTGATGGTTTATGTTGTCGATTACGAAGACGTGTCGTCCCAGCCGGACCAACAACACATCCATCCAACCAACCAGCGCCACAGGTGTGATCATTACGTTCTTGTTGGAGGTAATAAAAAGAGGAACGCTGCACGAGGAAACATAAGATTATAATAAACTGATAATAACTTCAACCCATTTTTACAGTTAAAACCGAACTCATCATGTTCACTGGCTGTAAGTACCTGGACCTCCCACTGATGCTGACCGAGATATTCTGGTGAAATGATAATTCAAATGAATTCACTCCGGACACTTTTACAGTCCCTACAGAGGATTATGTAATGAACACTGCAATGCCTTTCTGTGGAAGCTGAATAAGAAACAGATGAGCAGCACATGGAGGAGGGGGTTTGGGTGGAGGTCTGGGGGTCGACACTGAATTCAGTCTCTGAAGTCCCTGAAGTCTGAAGTAGATCTGTCAGCTATACTGAACAGAGCGCCTCGTGTATGGAAGTTCATTCATGACAAAATATGGAGCAACATCTTGAATCTGTAGTTGAATTTGCAATAAATTTCATACATGGTTATCAGACTCAGTTAGACGTAAAAAGAAATTACTATTTTGATGATCGAATAACTGTTCCAAACATTTTCTGGTCCCAGTTCCGTACATTTTGGGATTCAGTGCTTTTCTTTGTCATTTCTGACGGTAAATGAACCAAAGTTTGGACCACAAGATTCACTTTGAAGACGTCACTGTGGAAACTGTGACGACCATTGTTCACATTTTTTTGTAAATAACAATAATAATCGACAACAAGAAGCTTTAATGTAGAGAACAGAAGAAACTCTCAAACTAATTCAAAGATGAAAGTTCACAAATCTCTAATCGCATTTTCAGACAAGGAAAATATAATAAATGGATCGTTAACTGATTCCACATGTGATAAATTCATAAATACGCACATGTACTGTCCTGATATTTTGCATTTAAGAACATAACTTAGCACAGACGGTGCATGCGAGTATAACATTTCACAAAATTCTTACTGAGAAATGAGATGAGAGTTGAAAAAGAATCTCTTTCTGACTACTTCTGTCTACAGTCAAAACAATGGGGAATTTTCACTAAATTTAAAATGGTGTGATGATGATCAGAAACACATCAAATAGTGTGTACATGGAAAATGTATATGAGACAAATCAAGTGCTGACGCGTTCATCAACTCCTTACAGGTGTAAACTCGTGAATTGTCCCTGCGAGATCTAAAACACAAACCTTCAGACTTCAGATTACAGCTTGAAATTGTTTTGCGAATCATTTTGTTATGAATGAACTTCCGTACAGTCTGGCTCTGATTTTACTCCTGGAAATACTTTTCAGCAGCATTTATCATGCAACACAAAACTGGAGCCGCTTTAAAGTAAAACAGAAGAGGAGAGGACCCACAGCTCAGAGTCGCACTGTTCAAAGAGTCTGCATGTGTTTTACATTCACGGTCGTGTACTGAAGTCTGATGTGAAAGACTCCTACTGCGCACGGAAGAGGAGGAGATAGATTTAAAAACAGAATTGCAAATCAAAAGGGTGAGGGACATCAAACATGTTGTTCCTTGTTTAAGCATAAATGACTAAAATGTGCTGCTTCCTGCATGAAAAAACGAAAATGAAAATGAAAAATTCACCTTGAGTTCTGGGAAGTTGTGAGGCTCATTTTTCACTGTTTTTGACATTTTCTGTATAAAAACAATTAACCTTTGATTAACCAATACTGAAAATAATCAACAGTACATGGGAATGGATTCTGCAAAAACAGCAGACTGATCCTTTAGCTCCAGTAATCAGACGGTTCCTGAGAACATTCTGGCCAAGAGTTTCTACATTTACTCGTTTAAAGACAGCAGGTAAAGTCATCTACAGCTCGATTACAGTGACAGAAAACATTCTACAGACTTTCATCATGATGACGGACATAAAAACTGAGAGGAGAGCTACGAAATATCTCCAACAGCCACGCTGACAGTTATGTCTCAGTGATGCCAGTAACACTTCAAAAGTTGTCAGTGACTTTTATAAAGTTTAACATCACCAGGATGTGAAAAAGTTCTGATAAGTTCAGAAATGTACGCGTCTGTTATACCTGAAACATTTTATTCAAGATTTTTTTACTTAATTAAATACATATTTGAATACTTTACTGAGGATTTCTGTTTCTACTTCATACTTTTAATTTGTCGGCTTCCGTCACAAGATTTCACATGTAAAACATCTTAAAATGTGCACTAATGTGTTTGAAATATGTTACAACTGACAACATTATTACTAAAGCTGCACCAACAGCCTGGACAAATTAAACAAATAAATGCATGACAACATTAACTTTCACACATTTTTCAACTTTTCAAAAAATTATTATAACAGAGGAAAAGGCTGAAATGTGCATTTAGAAGTGACTTTGAATGAATCTGAACCTAAATGTAATCTTTTCTTGAGTTAATAACCGCAGACTGAACTAATAAATGACCTCAGTTTACTTCCAGGTGGATTTAAAGGTGATTAAGGTTTTTTAAACAAAGCACATCCCCCCCAGCAGCTCTGAATTGAAACCACCTTGATGAATATCAGCCTTTAAAACAAATTGCAGATCTGAAGGTGAGTCAGGTAACAATCACAAGGCTGCACAGTCTTCTCTGTTCCATTACAAACTGTTAGAAAGCTTCACTGCAGTCTGCTTTCCATTCATGCACAAGAGTAAAGAGTCACTTACAGATCTGCTGCTCTGCGTCCGCGCCTTCTGCACGTTCAACTTGCGAGTCCTCCGGCCATGTAGGGAGGTGCAGGCTTGTTTCTGCAGGAAACACCTCCCAGCCGTCCACTCCTCCCACTGGTCTGCACACCGAGCTGCAGAGGTGGAGGAAATATAGTCTCTACATGTGTGCCAGTACCACAGAACTGCAGCTCAGTGACGGTAAATGATTTCATGAATAACCTCATAAAGAAATATCATGTTTAAGAGGTTATTTCAGTCTTTCAACAGAACTAGAGCTTCAACATAAGGGGGCCCAAATGTTTTCCTTTGACAGGGCCAGAAGCAAACATCTGTTGCACTGAATAGGAAGGATGCAAAATGGTTGGATGTCAAGTTCACTTGATAGACTGACATGTTTCACAAAGTATAACATTTACATTTAGGTCATTTAGCAGACGCTTTTGTCCAAACCGACTAAAATAATTCATACTGTCATACAATGACGGTACATCAGGGGCAGTTTGGGGTTCAGCCTCTTGTCCAAGGACACTTTAACATGCAGACCGGGGGAATCAAACCAGCGACCTTTCGATAACAAGACACTAACTCTACTCATGAGCCACAGCCCCCAAATAACCAACAAGCTAAGCAACCAACCAACCGACCAACCAACGAACAAACTGACTAGTGTTCGCTCGTCACATAGATTATGAACAAACTAGCCAACTGTGCTAACAAGCCAATGGCAGCTCCGGTTAGCGGTTACTCTGGTGCTATGCTGCCCACATTTGTTTTAAATATGAATTCAAAAGGTGGCCAGAAGGAGCCGTACCCACCAATGGTTTGCAACTAATTATCCTTTGATCAAATAATTGAGCAATCAATTAATCATTGCAGCTCTAGTCTGAGCCACTTCTCTCCATGTAAACCCTGTCCTAATGTGCAGTGATGTGCAATGAATGCTAATATCAGCACACTAACATGCTAAAAATGCTGATATGTTAAGGTTTAGTGAGTATACAATTATCAATTTCACAATCCTGGTAACGTGCTATTTAAAGCTGATGTGGATGAATTAGTTCTGCAGTCGTTGGACACACTAAGATGTTGACCTGATGATGGCGCTAGATGAAAACTCAAAGCTTTTACAGCTCATCACAGGGTTGTTGACATATTTCAGTCTAATTCAAAATGGTGGACAACAAACAGTCGATACCAACCAAAGACCAATGCTGCTGCTGAAAAGCTTCCAACGCCTCGATTATCTGGCTGCATTTAGCTTTCATCAGTACATCTCATTTCATCAGCTGGTTGTGCGTTTCCCCACACAGGAAGCTGGTCTTGTCGTATCAGACTTGGTTTTGTCTCCTGTAACACTGTCCAGGTCCAGGCAAACTCTCAGAACTCCCACTCAGCTCGGTACAGATTACAGTCTTTATGAATTCATTCAGCACAACAACAGTTTAATGTCGTCACCTGTGCAGATTTAATATCATGAAATCTCCTGATGATATAAAGTCAAGAAAAGTGTCGTAGTCCACAGAATAGTTCTGGAGCTTCACAGTAAAACAGAGCTGCAGCATTCTGCTAAACAGCTCGTCTGCTGCGATCACAGTCTGCAGGAGAGAACACACCACAACCTGATCTCAGACCAGATTTAAAGTCTTTGGAATCTTGTGCACCCACTTTAGACGTGGTGCATGCTAAAACATTCAGCCGCTACAGTGAAGATTTCATCTTAAAATATAGTGTAAATAAAGACCCTGGACCAGCTGTGTGGAGCCATTTTATGTTCTGTATGTTTTTTTGGCGCTGCAACGCTGTTTTACTGTTTTAGTTTTTGGGCAAATGTTCCTTTAACCACACACAGCAGTGATGTCACAGGCTGCTGGAGAACACCTGGACATCACTGCATGAAGCTGAGAAGTTAAACCACTGGAGGTCAGCAGAGAGAAGATGTTTCAGGTTTAAGCTTTGCACTGGGGTTGTCAAAAATGTTTGTATTCCTGAGAATTGTTGACATTTGTACTGCTTCTGCACCGCCTCCCCAAAAGAGTTTGAGGCGACAGAATCAGGTATTCAGAGCCAGAACACGATGTTTCCTAAACTGAACCAGAACATAAGCTGAGCTTTGTCACAACACAGAACTGAAAAAATCAACATGAAGAAATAACATTTGACATAATGTGGTTTGGTCAAGTCTACACCGCCAACACTTATTGTGCTGATTAACGACACTATAAAGCAAATGTCTGAGCTGGAAACTGTGTGTGTGTGTGTGTGTGTGTGTGTGAGAGTGTGAGTGAGAGAAAGAGAGTCAGAGAGAGAGAGAGAGAGAGAGAGAGAGAGAGAGAGAGAGAGAGAGAGAGAGAGAGAGAGAGAGAGAGAGAGTGAATACATTTACTTCGGCCAACAAGAATCGACACTGTGGTTGATTTCTGGAGACTCTTCTGAAGAGAAGTATTTGGTGTGGGGGCGACTGAGGACGGATGGAGGCAGAGCTGACTAAATTCTGAGGAAGAGTCAGAACAAAGCATGTGAACATGTGTTGCTGTCTCCCATCAGTGTGTCTGGTGGTCTGACAACAGTGAAGCATTAACACTATATTCTAACTGCTGCCGAGTTGTGTTTTCACATTATCCAAAATATTTTCATCAATACTGAGTCTCCTGTCACTGTAACTTCAGGAGAGAGTCAGAGAGGAAACAAGTCCAAACATAACGGAGAAAACTCTGAAACACCGTCTGTGTCACGTCAAACAGATTTTGACATCCATACAAAACGTTTTGGAACATTAACAACCTTTTGAAATATGATATTATATATTGAATACATGCAGACTATAAGTTACATTATGCTATGAGTTATGTTCACCACCAGTGAAGCAAATGTCCACTTAACCTGCACATATGTGATCACAGGATCATCTGCGTTTATTCAGATTACTGGTGGAGTAGTTCGTTTTACAACAGGTACTTCATTACAATCCCCTCCACCGTAGTCCTGGAATCAGATGAAACCACTTCTGTCCGCTGGTGTTTCTACTCTGAGTTACTTCTGCCACAGTCATCAACATGTTCTTCTATGTAACTCACTGTGTGGCTGTTACAGAGAATCCAGTCATCCTGAATCATCCTGGACTCACAGGAGAAACACACAGCAGCCAACTGTAGAAGGTCCAAGACATCCGAAGTCTCCACCGGCTCTACTCTGTCCTGCATGTTCTCGGTCTGCCAATAAAAGACTGGCTCACTCTGTCATTTGTGAGGACGGGCAGAAACAACCCTGACCGAAATATGTGTTCACTAGGATGACATATTCTTCTTTGAGGCTAGAATTCATCCCAACAGCCGAAGCGGTTAAAGACTGAGCTTGTAATATCTCAAAGCTGCGAGTTAAAGAGCAGCATTCACTGACAGCAGTGACAGTTTATTTTTCTGAATGTTTTCAACTAAAAGTCTTGCCGTATTTTTCACACTGCTGCATTAATAGTTGTATAAGGACCACTGAACAGCAACAGTTCTGGTGCTCTGTGTTATATTAGCTCTCATTAGTGAAACAACACAAAAACTAATACATTAACACACTGATTTTAACTCTGCTTCTAATCAGGCCTGTGGTTAAGTGGCCACCGTGTAAAACACATATTACTCTGAAAATAACAGCTGAGGTAACGTAATGAAGTGGAATATTAGTATTACCCACTGTCCCTCCCTGTGTCCTTCTTAAAGCTGCACACTTTGCTCATTAACAGCAGGGAAGATATTTTATAGCTCTTCAAAGTCTCCTGAGATTTTCATATAAAACCATTTCACGTCTGAAATCAAACACCACGAAGGGTCGACAGCGTGGACGCCTGCTGGCTGAGTGCCAGGACTCATCACACCAGGGTTAAAAGGTCAACCACTGCATGTTATGAAATATGTCAGGTATAATGAGCTTACAGTGTGACGTCATGTGAATATGATGCTTTGACTAACTTAAACGACTGCATGTGCACAGTAAAACATAATTGTCTCATTTTTAAGCATCTGGCTGAAAAACAAACACAATCATTTCCACATGTTCAGATACTGTAAAAGTGTTATTGTGGGGCACTTTAATGTGAGCCAGTTCTCCCTGGAAAACCCTGCAGGCCCACAGCAGCTCTGAGTCCTCCTCAGTCATGGAGGTGGACCGAGCCGAGCTCTCAGCTGTGTGTATATACAGCAGGAAACACTCAGAGGCTTGATACGTGAGTCAGGGGAGGATCATCCAGCTGTCGGCACAACTGGCTGCTTCTTATCAGAGTCTGGCGCTCTTTAGACTGTACAGACTGTACAGACTACAGCCAGACTACAACACCGTTCATCTCTGAGCAGCACTAAAAAACTCTGAGGAATAACTAGACCTCTACATTTCTAACTTAGCATAATATAACTTTTAGGAGAGAGTGGAGGAACCTTAAAAAGAAGGAAAAGTCATGACTTCACTGCATTTCGCTTTGGTGACAGCTGTGTTGAAGTTTATGGTAGATGATGGAGAGACACAAGAAAACCCAACAGATCTACGTCGTATGACTTCTGATGAAGAAATGCCTCCAGACAATGAAAGAACACTTCAGAGAGCAGGTCAGCTTCTGACTTTTTGGCCCAGGATTAGGGTTAATATTAATCCTTTTAAATGTAAACTAAAATCCGTCTATTCAGTCTGCCTTTCATGTAGTGTCATCACTTGTAAAGCACTTTGGATTGCATTCCAATTTGCTATGAGGTGCTATATAATTAAAGATTGATTGACTGATTGATAACATCGTGACCAAACGACACAGGTTAAACATCGCTGATGAGACGGCAATTACACTGCACGCAGCAGCCTTTAACGGACGAAATCGAGGGATGAACAGCGTGTTGTTAACCTGCTCTATCCTGTGTGTTCTTTCACTGTCTGGAGGCGTTTCTACATCAGAAATCATACAACGTAGATATGTTGGTTTATGTGTGTTTCTCCATCATCTACCATGGACTTTACCACAGCTGTCACCACAGTCTGGCGACAAAGCGAGATGCAGTGACGTCACGACCCTTCCTTCTGTTTTAGGTTCCTTGGAGAGTTAGAGAACGAGACTAAACATAGCATGATGAAAACATCAGCTCGTCTGAGTCACGTCACAGAGACTTTCACACAGACAGAGAGACAACATGGAAACGCCACACACTTGACACACAACAGACAGGAAGTGAACCCGCGACCTTCTTTTTACGAGGCAACCGCTTTCTAACCACCACATCATCGTGTGAATCTCATCTGACAGGGTTTATCAACAGACAACCAATGAACAATGAAAGCCATCAGACGCAGACAGATTAGACTATTTAACACTGAGGAGATCATCTATAAGGAAATGCCTTGCATGAGGATTCAAATCCAGAGTCTGCACGAAATTAACAACAGGCTGGTCTGACTCGAGCAAAGAATCACAAAAATGCACAGAGATAAAAAGCTGAATCATTTCCCAGATGTGCACTGAAGCTACAGAGTGTGATGTCCACACTGCACAGAGCCGTAACCTGATCTGTCTATTGATCGTGAAGTTAACCAACTAAAACAACCTGAGCCTGATGTCGCTATCAGAACAAATCCAAAACTGTCCAACAGGATCAGGCCTCATCAGTCTCAGCTCACTCTGCAGCTGTTTAGTTTGTCTCCTGTGTGTTCTTGATGCTTTCTGTCCTTCTGCCAGCACCGTCTGTGGTCACAGCAAATAAAGACTGTTGCTGTTTGGTTTGAGCGTGGCAGACCAGAACCAGCACCTAGACAAGAATCCTGCGATTCTGAAGAGAATGATTGCTGTTCTGCATCTCGGATGGCATCGTGCAGCCCAGACCTGAAGACCTGGTACTTTATTGGCTTCAGTAACATTTCCTCTGAATCACCCCGGCTTAGTTTAATCTTTTTATTGTTGGCTGATGTAAAGTGAATTTTACAGCAGCTGAAGCTTGAGTTAGTGTCAGTGCAAAGTCTCTCTTTAAACAGTTACATCCACATGGTATGATAAAAACGTCCCCCTCCTGCCAGCTATCGGAGCTTGTTGGCACCATCAGCTGCACTCAGAGCAGCAGGGAGGAGCTCAGACAGTGACGTCTATAAAACAGCCTCCTCGCTCGTTTCTCTGTCCCCCAAGAGATAAAAAGGATTCTGAATTCACCAGGATCACCACAGGCACCTTGTTTGAAGAGGTTTTATGGACTTGAAATTATTGTCAGTCAGCAGTGTCAGCAAGCCAGCTAATGAAAGTGACGTACCTCCCTCCTGGGAACCCTGTGGCCCCTCATTGGCTCACGGAGCTGTGGTCCTCGGGTGTGCAGATGGACTGGCTTAGTCCAAGACGTCACGCCCTTTCCAGTTTCCATCATGGAACCTTATTTCAGAAAACACTGTATGGTGGTGAATGAAGACAGACAAATAATTTATTGATCCAGTTTGAATTGTTTCAGAATTTATACATATAACGTCAATTTAAAAGATACGCTTGCAACAAAAAGTCTCAGTTTGTTGTATAACTAATGAAATATCAGAGCGTGAAAAAACCTAATTATAAATACTACACAGCCGACAGTCTCTTTAGTGACGGTGTCTCGTTGAGCGGTCACCATCCAGGCGCCGCTCAGCCTCGTGTTCCTACCTGGCGCGATGGCCAGCGCTCAAACTGTGTAATTACATCGTCACCTGACACGCTGGGGTCCAACAAGACTTTTCCCCATAGGCTAACATGGAATGAATAGAGCTCGGCCTCCAGCACTGTGTCCAGATGTCATAACATCCTTGATTTGAATGTGAGCCATCTTTGCATCTGGTATCACTTTCCTTTGAGTCTTCTGTGGATTTTATCAACTTGTTATGGCTACTCTTGCATACAAAAAAGGTCAAAAATCATAGCGGTTTCTGAGGAGGAGGTCTACAACTCACTACATAATGAGCACTGACGGAGATGTTTCTAGTTTCAACAAAAAGGTTTTGAATTTATATACATAAACAGAAATATTCTCCAGGTCCGGGTTGACTTCAAATGATGAGCAAATAAAAAACGGTTGATAAGCTGTTTCACTCCTTCAACACAAAAAGCAGACAAAAGGCAAAACCAGCTGTCCTCTCTCCCTAATCACAGGAGGAGGACCTGGGCAACAACAATCATAACAAATAATAGTTCATGTACAATATCCATCCTGAATAGTCATAATTATTTCATACCATTACCATACATCACTATCAAAATAATGAATACAAAGAATCAATAGGCTCCAACAAGTGAATATAAATCTGTCACCAGAAGTGAACAGGATGGGGGGTGACACGCAGCAAAGGGCCGCTGCAGCAGGACAAAGCCTCCGTACATGGGACCTACCAACCCAGCTCATGGGCGCCTCAATGGCGAACAGTTCTGTGGCGTTGGCGGCCATGTTGGTGTTGGTGATGTGTGTTGTGTTACATGTTGTAGTTCACTGAGAACTTTAACTCAAACTGCGACTATCTTGACTTGAAAATGACATGTTTGAGTTTTTTTTTTTTTTAATCATTAGTGTAAAACAGTCAGAGTTGTATCAGCACTTTACCTTTGAGAGGACTTCCAGACTGAAAAACTTCATTGGCATCTGCGCCCTCAGAGCACTTTCCACTAGCATGAAGGGCCTAGCATGTTTAAAAAACCGTTATCTTCCGTTAGCTGTTGGCTCCTCTGTCCTCCAAACCCTGTCAGGATGAAAATTCTGATGAGCAAATACATTTACGACATTTACTTATTTATGTATTTCTGTTGGCCTTACAGTACCCACCTGACACCGTTTACCTGTACAGATGAACCCTTCACCTCCGCAGCAGCTCCCGCTCGTTCACTTCCGGCCGTTAAAACGGTCGAGCTAGCTTGTCAGACCGCAGTAGCTCATGGTGCGTTCCAGTGCACTCGGACAAAAAAGCGCACTGGAACAGAAAACTCGGGCAAGATCCACGAAGCCCGAGCTCACCGACACAAACACACGTGACACGACAGCACACATAGAACAATTAGCTTTAACCCCTTTGTCACTTTTATTTAACAAAGTATTTGTGTTTTAAAACGCGCAGTAAGTACAACTTTGTAGTTGCTAGTTTCACTTGCATTCAGTTAATTGCGCTCAATAGAAGTAATTAAAAGTGTGCGTTAGGAACCAACTTTTTCTGTCTTCTTTTAAGTCCCATTAACTGTTGAATTAGTCGCAGTAGCTGCTTGTAAAGTTAGCAAACTTGCCACTCAAAAACCCGTTTGTAGCGAGCGTCCGTGTTTTACGAAGATTACGTCTCTGTAATGGAACGCACCATAATTTACACCAGCGCCAATATTCTCGCTAAGACCCGCCCCCCTCTGCCGCTGATTGGCGAGTACAGGTTGGCCTCTGCTCTTGGTTTGTTAGCAGCTAGCTTCCTAGCTACAGTAGCTAACCACCTGGTGTCAGGTCATCAGCACCAGTGAATAAATGATTTCAGTACACAACACACTAAAACACAATAACACAGGCGCTGTCACCTTCTACACACTTGGAGCCTGTGGCATAAGTTAGCCACACACGCTAATCTAACCAGCTAAATAACACCAGTTTGGTTCCCTGCTCTGTAGAAAACACCCACCGCGCCAATCCTCATTGATCAAACACAAGTTCTAATGTCGACAAACAGCACAGGTTCTCTTCACATGGTTTTTATTCATTATTCAGTATTTTAGTAAGTCTGTGTTCGCTGAGTAAAACATGAACAAAATAACACATTCACAACAGTATTAATGTAGATCCACAGTTTAAAGTTTAGAGTGTAATTTGGTGTGTTTATTGTCTGCAGAGAGCTTTAAAGCTAATCAACAAACTAAATTATCCACTACTTAAAGTACTAATTATCATTTGAGTATTATCGCTGATGCACTGACAGGTGAGCAGCGTTTGAGCACCACAGCTGGATGAAGTGGAGCAATTTCTGCTGCATTAAATGTTGGGTAGGTTACTAATAATAACACATTAATGCATCACAGGTTACTCTATAGATGAATCATATGTATTGTATGTACATATTGTATCTGCACAGTAACTTTTAACCTGGGTTTTCAAACTGATTTCAAAAAGTGAGGATTACAATATTTGCCTCTGGAATATGATGAAGTAAAAGTATAAAGTAGAATAAAAAGAGATAAGTGCATCATTATCATATTGTTCTATCATCTGTCCCAGCAGCAGCAGACTGGCTGACCTCAGATCTGACGATGATGAACTGACACCATCTGGTGGCAGAAAGCAACTTCTGCTGCCAGCTGTTGATCACTTTGGTTACACAGAAATGTAATTCTGTTGTGCATCGTTGTATTTTAACAGGATTTATGAGCTGAGAATTAAAATGTCATGATGTCATTGAATGTATTGAAACGCGTTTTTAGAGTTTTTGCCACTCGAGGGTTGTTTTGTGTTTCTAGACGCTGAAGATATGGACAGATAATCTGCATAATGGTACTGATGGACAAGACTTGAGTTTAGTTGTTAGGTGAAATATAACTTTTAATCACAAAGAAGTGCAGAAAAGAAAATTATAGTTTGTTGTTAAAATTTGTTGCCAAATCAAAATGACAGTATTCGTCCAGCTTCAAAAATAGCACCTCATCTGTCAAAAACAGAAAATATCCTGAAGGACCTCCGAGTCCGTGTTGTGAATCAAACGTCCAGCAGAAAGTTTGTGAGAGCAAAAAAAAAATCATCCAATCTCCGAATAATTCATTAAAAAAAAGCTCAGAAACAAAACATACATGTTAAAGGAAAAAAAACCTGAATCAACTCGTCAAGATGTTTGTCAGCTGCTGAGCTCTGAATCGGTTGAAACTGACCGGATGTGTTTTTATCAGCATTTTAAAAGCTTCTCTCGTCTTCACGTCTCTGTGAAGTCATCGTGTTGTTTTTCTTTGAAGATGAATGTTTTCGATGATTTTTCCTGCTTCACCTTCGGACCACAGCGACAGTTTCACTTCATTCGATCTGTTCACGTCCCATGACAGCGAGTCCTCCTCTCTGAGTCTTTGTCAGACACGTCTTCTCGCAGTCCTTCTTAGTCTTAAAGCGGTTTTTGTTGCCACCACAGCCTCCGTACCAGAAGCGAGTGCATTTCCCCCGATCACTGTCAAAGGACCACATCTCTATGTTTTGCTGGCAGCTGCCGGCGTCCTGTCTGAGCAGGCAGGCGGCTGAAGAAGACAGGAGAGAGATTCACGTGTTAAACTGAGCACATCACTCGTCTCTTTGCTGTGAAGCTTTACACATTTATTTCTAGTGATGACGTCCTCTGAATTTAATGTTGTTGCCACAAATCATACGTGACTTCATCCATTAATCCATCAGTCAACATTTGCTTCTGTCTCCTTCAGTGTCTCCTGAGAGCTGATGAGTCTGATTGAGTAATTCTCTGATTCCAGCTTTTTAAAGAAGACATATTTTACCAAAAGTACTGAGGACGTCATCTGGAGGCTCATCCACCTTTTTTCCCTTTTTCTGACATTTTTACAGACAGAACAGCTCGTTGATTAGTCAAGAAAATAATCAAGATGAATGGAATATGTAAATAATCGTCCTAAATATACAGAACACATGAAATAATACATGAAATCAATGGTCTCCTGTTTAAAAAAGATTCAGCTGCTCACAGTTACTTTCATAATGAACAGACGGAAACATCGATTCGTTAGGGACTATTTTCAGCAGCGCATTAATACAGATTTTGTGCTTGAGTGTGTGTGTTCACGGTGATGAAGGAATAACAGTGATACAGACACGATGCTCATTAGTGTTTCATCACTGTTGGTTTGAGACGAGTTTAGCTGTAAAGAAGAAATTCAAACTCAGAATCTTAATATTTACAATATTAATGAGGTAACAATACCAATTTTGTTCCATCAGTGAATAAACCAGCTGTTCTCGCAGGAAAATAAGGTCCCAGGACACTGTTTGAAGCTAGAAAGGTGGCAGGGTCCGCCACATGTAAAGTGTGTTGTGTGTTTGTTGTGTGTTTGTTCTGGCAGAAACAAATCAGCCAATGAAGATCTTTGTCTGCTCGTTAACATTTCCTCAACCAAACTACAGACTGCTCCTTTAATGAGTTTGGTGCTGTAAATGAAAATACATTTTATCGGGACAGTGTGTGTGTGTGTGTGTGTGTGTGTGTGTACCATTGATTGGAGCTCCTGAGAGTGAACCCGGGTTGGTTGCTCTGCTCGGTGATGTCATCACAGCCCTCTGTACCATCTGGACCTGAGACACGTCAGTTACTTCGTCTGCCATAAACCCGTAGTCCGGCTCAGCTGAGCCCTGACTGAACACACAACAGCCAGAACTCATGTTGACAGTTTTACATTGAATATTTAATCAAAGAATACATAAAAGTCAATAACACAAATCTTCTTAAATCAGGACTAATCTATATTTTCGTTAGAAGAAAATGTTATGAATGAAAGCATTTTGCTTGTCGTCATCACCACCTGCAGTTCTAAAAGCTCCTAGTTTTGTTTCAGTGTCTCTAGTTCTCAGCGTTGACTCGTTGCTGAACACAGTGGATGATTTAGCAGCTGAGTAGTCAGATATTCCCCTCAGGAGGAGGTGGAGACCAAGCGGCGACCTCCTCGGTGAGAAATGAAGCCAACGTGGAAATACCCAGAACTGCAGTTCCTCTAATGGCCACTTGAGGCTCCAAAAGTGAGTCAATCCCTGTAAGAGTTACTGTTGAAATATCCGACTGTCCACCAGAAATGTAGGGGAGGGACAGACGCCGGTAATTTGATTAAAGCAGCAAGTTTGTTGCTCACTATGTTGCGGCTAATGTAAAATTTTGTTTGGGTCAAACTCAGACGAGTAACATAAGATGAAATTCACTTTTGTTCATGTGTGAGCACTGATAGCTTGTTAGCCTTGGATAGCTTGGTAGCTTCCAGCTATGTGGGCGTGTTTAACTGAGTAGACCTGCTGCAGCTGAGTTAGGTGGTGACAATATGGCGACGATGAGTCCGACTTTGAGCTTCATCCTGGTTCTTCACAAACAGGTAGCTCTGTTCACTTTTGCGTTCACTGGTGAAGAGCGACGACTGGACTGAACACCAACCCAACTCAAAATGAATCACCATTAATACGTAGGCGGCTGTATGTGTAAATCTTCAGACAGTGTGAGTTACCCGTTTAAAGTTTCGTCAAATATGATGTCCGGCAGCTGGTTGCAGGCCCGTTTTACTGCAGGAGGAGGATACGTGTTCCTTCCCTCTGAAATACAGAGACACATACATTCAAGTTTGTCAAAGATTAGAGACAATAAAAAGAAATGTGTTTGAAGTTAAGCTGCAGCTGTTGAATAATACATTTACAGAGTTACAGACTGTGAATCCAGTGTCAGGGTGGTTTCCAGAGTTTAGCTGCTGTTATTCAGTTACCAACATGCTGGTCGACCAGCATATGTTGTGTTTTGGTGCTGGTTTTGGTTCTGTCTATGCTGGTTTTTTTCAGCAGGGCACTTGCTCCTTCAGTCATGCAGCTAATGCTAGCGGTCCAATTAGCTGACAAACATTAAGCCCACGGTTGCCAGAAGCCAAACCTGCCAAGAAAACCACCTTGGCACTGTGCTCCCAGTCTTTACACTGGTATCCATCTTCACAACTCAGAGTCAGTGCTAATGCTATTGGCTGCTATAAATACAAATCAATATCCTTGATTTTTTTCTCACAGTAAAACACGTAAACATGTGGAGACAAATAACACTCCACTGTCGGATTCATGGAGACTCTAAAGTCACCCTTGTTTTTGAACATCTGTGTGACATCTGCAGCAAACTTTTACTCTAATTCCATCCTGAGTCCGGTTCTTACTGTTGAGGGCGGAGAGGAAGACCCTGAAGTAGCGCTGGGCGTAGCCCTGCTCCTCGGCCTTCAGTCTGCTGAGGTGGATCAGGTGCTGGTCCACAGGCAGGCTGGCCAGCTCCTCCACCTGTGTCCGGTTGAAGCGCTCGCCGACCGTCACCACAAACATGGCCACCCCCTCACACTTGAGCTTCTGGGAGAAGTAGTGCAGCCGGGCTCGGTCCTCGTAAGCCGTCTGGGTGCCCACCACCGCCAGGATGGCCCTCTTCCTCCGGGGCCGGACGGCCTTCATCAGCACCTCCTTCAGGGTGAACTCCAGCGTGTGTCCCAGCGCCGAGGAGCCGCCCTGCTGCTTCATGGTCTGGAGCAGGTGGGTCCTCATCAGGTCGCGGTTCTGGTAGGTCTGCAGGTCAAACTCTGGCTTCGTGACCTGGGCGCCGCTCTGCTGGACTACAGCCACCCGGGCCTGGTTCCCGGCCCTGAGGGGCTGCGAGCTCACAGCCAGCTGTTCCACCACAGAACCCAACAGCTGCTGGGCGCCAACATACTCATCAGCCTTCACCTCCCTGGAGCTGTCCACCACCAAGACCAGGTCCAAGTCCACCTGCTGAGGCGGCGCCGGCTCCTGGATGAAGGAGCACTCCTCTAAAGGCATACAGGGGTCTGAGGAAACATCAGAGTTACCATCGAGACACCAACTGTGACTGCTGTCTGTCTTTATGTTAAATATTTACAACAGTATTGAGCGTCGCCTCGTCGTCCTTACAGACCAGTTTAAAGCGTTTGCTGAAGCTAAAAGGTGACGTCGTCACTTTATAAAGGTCTCCGCCTCTCTGGTTTTTAGTTCAGGACCAGTCAAGAACAAAACTGCAGCGATATCATCATACTCATCTATTTTCTTTTAAATACGAATCACACAGAAAACCTGCCGACCTCAGCCTTCTTTTCATTTAAATCTCTTTGATCAATCTGTTTACACAACCCGCAAGAGCCAAGAATTCTAAAATGAAGAGTATTACTGACATCAGATGTAAATCGAACTCACCGTAACAGATGGCACAGTTCTTCACCTTCAGCAGGTCAGCAGTCATGTTCCTCCCCAGCACTGTGAACACGGAGTGTCCGGTGTCGTCAACCTGAGATCAATCATCAGCTGTAATTAGTTTAATGCTCAATTTCTTCTTGTCAAAAAAACCCCAAACATTTATTTTGTGGTCGGTAAGATTTCAGTGAAATAGAACTGCGGGCTAATTCATCGCCAGGTTTATATTATTTCTTGTACAAACTCTCCCAAGATGACATTATGAGATCGACAGTGTGAACTGTTTGTGTGACGGCTGCAGGTTCTCAATGCAGTGAATGTTATCGAAGCTGAAAAGGGAGACGAAATGTGTGAAGAGAGCTGGAGATTCTGAAACTGAGATACTGAGAAACCTGCTGAGAGAAATGATGTGTTCTCCTGCCACACAGTGAAGACCAAACCTGAAGTGAGACACTTAAAGCAGGACCGTAATACATGACATCAGCCCTGCATTCATTTGAATAATCAGGATAACACGTATCTAATCATTATTAATAATAATTTACACCAATTAAAGAAGGTTTTGCACGACAGCAGGCGACAAAAAAACAGCAAGGAGATGAAGAGGGAGAGAAAGTCCCAGACTCCCGTATAGAACGCTCAGTTTAGAGAGTTGTTGAGTTAACTTGTTAACTGTTTCTGACAAATTCTTAATTATTTGGGACTTCTTGTAAATTCAGCCAACGTGATGCAGCCGCCTCGACATCCTTAGTTTCATCATCCACGATCAGAGGTCAGTTTGGACTGATGGATCGTTACGGGCTAACAACTTGAAGTGTGGATGCCATTACTCTGAGGACACCGATTCCAATTTTGGACCAAACCGAATCAAACACCGGTTCAGAGTCAGTTGAACCTGTGAAGAGCAGGTTTCCTACACTAGCTCTGGTTTTTAAAAAAGGTGGCCATAGTTTTTAGTACGTCCTTGGTCACAATAACTCCGCCCCCGGTCCCTGATGGAAGGGGTTCTTTGTTCTAGACCAGCAAAGCGTTGGTGCCGCTCTGGAACCAGTTTTCCTGGCTGGGATCCGGTCCTTTGGCTGTTGGAATGCAAAGGCCCGGTTCCCTGAGCAGTCACTGGCTCCAGACCAACACCAGAACTATTTGGCTAAAAAAGGGGAATGAGTGAACAAATATGAGTCCTGTTCTGAACGTTGATGACCTAAACCCACCTCGACTGCTCTCTGAATAAGTGGAGCGTTGCGCATGGAGATGATTGCTGGGAAGATGTTGAGGGCCCGGAGCTCCATCAGGGCGGTAGCGACGTCAGTATTGTCCTCCGTGGGCCCATTGGTGAAAAAGACAGCCACTTTCCTCACTGTTAGTCCTCCACGGACGCGCTTGAAGACATTGCGACCCACAAAGAGCATGTTGGCCCCCAGCTGGCGTTGGTCGGTAGCTTCCTCCAGGGTGATGTTCTTCACAGTTTCGATCAACAGACTCTTGTTGCGCCAGATATCGAAGCGAATCAGGTAATGGGTGGAGGAGTTGTATCCCACCACAGCGACGCGAGCCCCCGTCGGACAGTTGCTCTCGGTGATGGCGAGGTCCTCCAGCAGGGAGACGAGGGCGGAGCGCTGCCTCTGGAAGATCGCCTTGGTCACATCCGCGGACGTGTCCAGAGAGAACACCAGCTCCAGGGGGGTGGCCGGGCACTGGGGGCGACCTGGAGGAGGTAATGTTTGAAAAGAAGATAATAAAGTAACACTGCAGCACAAATACATCCCGAAAACTGGAGACCTGTGTTTAGACGTAACACAAAACCAACTTCAGAGGGTTCACAGGGAAACTGAATGGATTTAACTCACACAATTTGCTGCTGAAACAGAGATTTCTATATTTTATGTTTAAATATGCAAATGTAGCCTCAGAAAAACTGAATTTGTGTTTTGTCTGTAAACGAGATGGTAAAAGGTTAAAGGTGTTAATATTTGCTGTGTGATCTCACCGCCAGCATCTGCAGAGTGAATCTGGAGTTTTGTTTTGTACGTACCAAACGATTCTGGCAGGTAGAATGGAGACATACATACCTGTGCAACACGCTGCGAGGAAGAGAAAAACAATAGAATGATTATTTCATCAAGACAACAAGCATCCTTTAAAAAAGCACAGCATGAAATACAGACATCAAACTCCTGGTTTACAAATGAATTATCGGATTTATTAACAGAGAGATGTGAAGCCCGGACGCTCTGGAGATAATTCCCACTGGACGGCTTTCAGACTACTTAGAAATAGGTGTGAATCACGGTGAGGAAAGTCAGATCTGAGTGTTTCCTGGATTTAATCGAGGCTGTAAATTATAATAAAATGTCTCTTGCATAAACTAAATCCCTCTACAACTGACGATGATACTGTATATTCTCAGCATGTGACAGTCAGCTGTTCACTTCTCTGACGTCTCTTCGAATGTGCAGTGGACAATCTGGACCCTTTTCAAACAAATCTCTTCATTATCTTAAATTATCTTATCACAATTATCTTACATTAACTTTAAAACATGTCTGAAGGTGATCTAACAGTCTGTTCTTTCCCCACACTGACAGGAAGCAAGATTTACTAACACGTCTTCAAAATAAAACGTCTGCTGAGCTGAGCTGAGACTCGGACAGTTTTTGCTACACATGAATTTGTTCACAAACATATTCCACACTTACTGCAGTTGTCTCTGATGAGGCGGGTCAGGGTGCATTTCTGTGATGAAAGAAAATATGTCGTGTATAAGTATATTTAATTATTCCCTTAATGTTGGCACGTCAGTTTAAAAGATGGACTTACCGGGATGCTTTGTCCAGGAGGACCTCGGGGACCCTGAAGAGACGTGACAGCAGAGATATTAGAAATATTAAATACAAATATTTTCCTGCTTCTTCTGCGTGCTTACTCCGAGCTGATCAGGAGGGTCGACCCATCAGTAACAACTGTTTACGTGTCGACATGTGAAGCTACGGCAGCCTGTCGAGTCTTTGACAACTCATATGAGGATTCTCAGATCCTCAGTCCTCCTGACTGAGTCTTCAGTGAACGTCCACCCCAGAAAACAGAATCCCTCAGCTTTATTTACTGATGGTCAGTATATGACGGAATTTAGAGCAAACAACGTCTCTTTGTCACTTCCCACGATGTGTGGTGGGTCAGTCAACTCTTTAGAACAGCATCCATATAATAAAATGGACACGCTGGAGTGGATTCAGGCTGGTGCTGCTTGGTTCAGAGTGAGAAAACAACTTGGACTACAGACCAACACTGATGAACAATTGAAAATGACATGTGCATCTTAAAGGGCTATTCCGGTGTAAGTTTAATCCGTGGTCTAACACAGCGTGGCTCGAGGAGGACCCCCCCTCGAGAGATCAAGTTTGCAGACCGCTAACAGTTTTAGATTTAGCAACCTCAGAAAAGACCGCACAATAACAATATCCTGCAGTATTTACCTCCAACAAGAAACCGCCATCAAAAAGCCACAAATAATGCTCAGAACAGCACCAAACTTCAGCAACAGTACAAACAGGGTCCCAGCACAGAGTTTGAGGCATCAAACAGCAGCTAGCTTAGCCGAATGTCTATTGTAAAGTGAACACAGCTCACCTCTCTCCTGCGTGGAAGCACGACACGTTGATTACTGAGTGCGGTAGAGTTAAAGTTAGAGATGCTCAATTCCGTTTTTTCCCCGTCCACTCTCAATAATAACTGTTATAAACTGGTAGGCAAGACATATGAACTCTGATTGCTTTTCCATGGAGTCATAATCAGACATTTTCATCCTTGAGCTGCGAAACTCTACCACGCTCAGTAATCTTCGCGCTGGGCTTCCTCACAGCAGGAAGCTGCTGCAGGAGAGAGGTGAGTTGTGTTCACTTTACAATAAGCTAGCAGATGTTTGATGCCTCCAACTGTGTGCTGGGACCCTGTTTGTCCTGTTACTGAAGTTTGGTGCTGTTCTGAGCATTATTTGTGTCTTTGAGAGGCTTTTTGATGGCGGTTTCTTGTTGGAGGCACAGACTGCAGTGTATTGTTATTGTGCAGTCTTTATCTGAGGTTGCTAAAACTACGTAAGATAGTGGTCAGAACACTTGATCTCTCGAAGGGAGTCTCACTCGGTGTCACTGTGTGTTTGACCACGGATTAAACTTACACCGGACTGTCCCCTTAAATAATGGATCTTATATTTGTGGTCATGCACCTTTTGACGATCATATAGCGAACAAATCATAACTGACTCATGTCTCCTGCTGGTGGGAGCTGAACTCTCACTGCAGACTCACCGGGTGTCCTGGACCTCCATCTGTTCCAGGGTCGCCGTCTCCTCCGTCTCTGCCTCGTCTTCCCTGGGTGGACAAGACAAGAAATAAAAGTCACAGATGAAGCAAAAACACAATCAATGACCAATGTAAACATACAGGTGTGCTGTGTCTCACCTCTTGACCTTTGCTCCCTTTGCCTCCTGGACCTCCTTTGGTTCCTTTTGTACCACCAGAACCCTGAACACATAAAACACACAGAGACAGAAAGTCATCGCTCGTCCCTCAACAGCCTGGTAACCAACACAACAGGGTGGGGGAATCATTTAGAGTTACATTTATAGAAAATGGATGGACTCACCTGTAGACCAGGGTGACCAGGAAAACCAGGATCTCCCTGTAAAGAAAAGGTAAGAGGAGAAAATCTGACTTCAACTTAATGCTCTTTCATTGTGTGATCAGGTACAGTTTTAGTGAAGTCTCTGTGATGGTTTTATAAGAGGTCAGCTAGACCGGCACATGATGTTAGTACTCGGCCAGGAACGTTATCAGGACCAGCAGCTTCACTCGTGTTTGCTCGCAGCAGGATTTCTGTCATTTTTGCACCATCTCCTCCAAATATCAGCCTTCATGTTGCAGATGTGTTGGGTTCCCTGAATGTAGCACAGCACGTCTTCTGTAACTCCCTAACATACTTTGAACTCCACGATATGACCCCTCAGTAAGAACACCAGTGTGACCTCCAGCAGGACGGCTCATCTTTTATGCACAATGTCAATTTGTATTTAAAATGACACTGTGAAAAAGTTGGAAAGGTGAAAAAGTTGCACTGGACAGAAAAATGCAAAACAAAAAGCAAAATGTAACAAACGACTTTGACTGAGGCCTGACAGACGTTTGTGGATCGATGAGGAGACTGTAATCATTCCTCACGTTAATACATGAAACTATCAGAGATGCTCTTTAACGACACTCTCGTTTCCTCGTCTTCTGCAGCGGCTGGACTGGACAGTTAGCTCCACCTGCTGGTTATCTCCACCAGTATCCCAGAGTGAAGGGACACATTCAGTCGTGTTTCATGTTGATCGCTCTGCAAATTCAGCTACAAATGTCCTTTTACCTTGACACCTTCGGTTCCCTTAGGTCCATATCCGTCTTTCCCATCCTGACCCTGAAACCGAGCACAGACAGACCCTCTGAATCACTGACGGAGTTATAAATATACAGTTTACATTATACAGTATTGTGAGTGATGATCAGCTGCTTACTGGCATTCCTCTGGATCCCTGTGAGCCTGGAACACCTGGACCACCTGGATCTCCTGGTTGGCCCTTTAAAAACAACAACAAACAATTCAAACCTTCTCTCTTCTGAACTCACGGCTGCAGAACCAAACCCGCCTGACTGCCCACTCACCAAACACTTTGCACGCATTCATCAAACCGCTCAGCAACGTGTTTCTGTAAATGTTAACGTCTGTTGACCACACGGGCGGTTCGGTTCTAAAGATCTCAATGTCTGAATATCTCAACAACTGTTCTGTAGCAAAATGTGGTTCATGTTCCTTCAGGATGAACCGCTGTGACTCGGTGAGCCTCTGACTTCTCAGCGCCATCATCAGCGCCCTGCAGACTGACGGTGGAGGAGCGATCGTAGCCAGACTCATTTCATGAAGTCTTGACATTTATTAAATCACAGATGAGACACAGGAAATGATGTCACGCACCTTCTGTCCATTCTGGCCACGACGTCCGGGTTGTCCCGGGCCTCCCGGTTGTCCTTGGGGACCCTGCAGGGAAACCAACAGAGTCAGAGCAGGAGGAGCTTCCAGCACAGCGAGGCGGCAGCAGTACGAGCCGGACAGGTGAAGCCTGAGGATGTGGAGGTGACGTACTCACCTGAGGTCCAGGGAAGCCGTTTATTCCTTGCGGTCCTGGATCGCCTTTTTCTCCTCGGCGTCCCTGCAGAGACAACGTGGACTGGATCAGAACCGTGCTCCTCATACACGTCATTACCTGACAGTGACGTCGTCTTCTGGTCCTTCACCGACTTTATTTGTTCATTCATATTTGCATTATTTCTTTTTATTCTTTCTTTTCTGATGGTGATTGTTTCTGATTTTGCCTCTTTTATTGTTTTTACTTGTAATTACTCACATGGACTTTTTGTGTTTTTTTACGTGTTTTGTTTGTTCGACTCGACTGTTTATTCTAGAATTTTGTTCACCTGAGTTTCCTGCTTTTGCTTTTTTTCCTGCCAATTAGCAGGTAATGATCCCACTGCCTTTAATAAAACTAAATCTGTGACTTCTTGCACTGTTCTTTTAATTCTCCTGCTTTATGTGATTCTATTTCAGCTCTTCTAGTTTATTTAGCTCTTTTAAATCCTGTTTTAAAGAAGCACTACATAGTTCAGGGTAATAGTTCAATGAGGTAACAATAGAAACTGAGAAATGTGTATTTTCTTCAGGGTCCGCCACTTATAAACAAAGTAACACAGTATAAATTGTGTTGTCCTTTAGTTTGTTCAGTCGATGAAGATCTTTTCTCATCAACATTTCTTTAACAAAACTACAGACTGCTCCTTTAATATATTTCATATCGTCTCTCTGCCTTGTGTTTCTGTTCTTAATGCTCTCCTTCATCTCTTATAGAAAGTTCTTTGAATTACTTTGTTCATTAAAGGTGCTTTCTGAGTCAACTTGTCTGTTCATCTCAAAGATTCACGAACACCACCGTGACGACGCGGCGCTCTGAGCGAACGGACTCTGATCCGTCCGGATGCGTCTCAGTATCTCAGTATGATTTCATGTTCCAGGAGATTTCACAGATGATTGGAAAACACGTTTAGATGCATCGCAGCAGCCCAGTTACTTTAAACCTGCATATACATGCTGCAGGTCAGTTATCAGTTTCCTCCCTCACTCCAGATTTCACTCTGAAAGTGTTTCTTCCTGAACCGAACGTACGGCAGCCTGGTGGTGCCAAGACAGCAGGAGAGGCGGATAACTTATGCTGCAAAGAAGACCGACAGCTGGTGGTTATTTTCTGTTCCTCAGAACTCTGTGCATTCTTTCATCAGTGACACTGTAAAATGTTTTCCTTACTCCCTTTCTTTTCTTTTCTTCCCTTCACTCTCTCCCCACAGAGACACATGGTTTTACTTTCCCTGAACAGTTCCACTGAATTTCTCTGGAAGTCTGTCCATCAGCCAAATATGCAAATTCTCCCTCCTGAACACCACATCTGAGTCACTCTGACCGACTCCACATCTCTCGACATGAACCCTCATTCATCTCAATTTTGTTGTGTCAGTCTGTTTGTAAGAAACATCCAATTGTCTGGCAGGAGGACGAATGTGGGTCGCTGCAGTAAATGAGCCTTTAGTAGTTTAACCGCATGCTCGCCGAATCAAAACACAGCAGAGTCTCTGTTTGGACACCGACGCCGTTTGTGTTGGTTCTACACAGCAGCACACCGGGTCTGAACTGAGTCCACAGGATACCAAACAACAACAGCCACTACAGCCTCGGTCTGTTCACATATTCAGCCCGATACAGAAGTGAAGTCTGTAGTCCGAACACCCAGAAATCTGTTAGCATGTTAGCATGTTAGCAAGTGCAGTCCCCTCATCCTGTTTGTAGCCTAGCATTAGCTTCTTACTGCTACACAGTTAATTTAGCTTCGCACAGCACAGAGTGGAGTTCATCCGTGGAGGTTATCTGGATCAACAGAACCTGGACGGGTCAGAACCTTCAGATTATTTTCTGTAATAATCCGGAATACAGTTCAATAATCCCACAGAGGAACCAGAGCGATGCTAACTGCAGCTAGCTACAGACTGACATCAGCCTGACACCTGTGTCAGACTGATGGTGGCTGAGAAAGCCCAAAACACTGCAGCTGGAGGAGATAAACGCCAACAGACAGAACCAGCAGAACGTCCTCACCAATCTGACCCGTCACATTCAGAAACACAATCTGATCGATCAGACTGATATATTGGTTATTGGTTTTATCCTCTGTAGCTTCAGCCTGATGACCAGCTGACCTCTGTAACTCTGCTGTCAGTGTCGTTGAAACACTTGCAGCGGTTCTGTGTTTGGTTCTGTTTCTGGATGTGAATCACACGCCTGTGTTTTTGAGTATTTTTGGTGTTTTACTTAAATTTCCTCTTCTCCCGTACGTTCTTTCACACTTTTCTGAGTAAACTGAGTCTCATGATCATCTAAATAAGTTCTGTGTTACTATCACGCATTTCATTTTCTACGCCTGTATTATGTGATTGGTTCTGACTGGCCTCTGTTGACTCTGTTGTTCTTTACTATCCTCTCCAGCACAACAAGGCAGCGGCTGGAAAGACTTCTACGTCTAACAACAAAACTGTTTCTATGTGTTTTATGTGGAATTTCTAAAGAGCAACATCATTTTTAAACAAAGCGGTGTGACGTGTTGGTCAGAGGTCCAGCTTCATCTAGTCTGATCACTCACATGTGGACCTGAAGCACCCGGGACACCGGGCAGTCCTCGAGCTCCTGCCGTTCCAGGTGTACCCTACACACACACACACACACACACACACACACACACACACACACACACAGTGTTTTAAAAGAGTATTGCAGTGTGTAATCGATACATAAACCTTTGTCGACAGTTTCCTACCTTCTCTCCAGGAGCGCCTCGTCTTCCATCTGGACCCTGAAACCAGAATTCACAGAATTTTATATTCACATTGACAATATTAACAAGATGCTGGATTAAAGACACAAAGTGTCAGCCAAGTGTGACAAGTGAACACATCACAACCTGATCTCAGACCAGATATAGTGGATGTGTACAGACATGTTCCATTATAAACTGTTAATGACAGAACAGAAGTCTGAAATCTCACCGGGTATCCATCGATTCCTCTCTCACCGGGCTCTCCGTCCGGACCGGGATCGCCCTGTGGATTTAAACACATTTACTTCAACACAATATGATTCAGGACAAATTAAACTCTTTGTTAAATCTATTGTTTTTTGGACGCTAAAATTCCCCTAAACTGGGTGCAGCGCTGTGGAAACTGGATGGTCAGCGGTGGAAGAAGCCTTCAGATCTTTAAACTTCTCAGTCTGCAGTGAATCCTGACGTCAGCAGAAACGACAGAGAACAGACGCTCACTGACGGAGACGCTCCGGTGTTCTGACATCCGTCCTCCTGCTGATCTGCGTCTCCTCTCAGCACCGACACCTGAGACGCTTCAGAACCACCGATCCTTCTACAGAACCTGCGACTGATTAATACAACCGGCTGATTTACTGACTGTTCACAGCACTCAGATCAGGTTGTAGACCACACTGAGGTTCTTGTGGCTGGTTCTGGTTTTGGACAGTAGCCAGGCTGCTAGCTGTATGATGCTAATGCTGTGTTTGCTGCAGCGGCACCACAGAAAAACACTTCTAGGAATCATCTCCAAAATCTACTCATGTACATAAATAGAAGTTCTGATTCTGATTCAGTTCCCTGTCAGTGTGTCACACGTAGCTCTTCCTAAATCCTTCAACCACGTGTGTGAGGAGTGTGTGAAGTTTCTTACTGGAAAACCTGGGCTCCCGGGGTCTCCTTTAGCTCCTGGGATGTTGTTTCTGACACCTGGTTGACCCTGTGGACAGAACACAGAGACTCAGTCTCACCTGTCGGTCTGAGAAGATAAACTCCACATAGAAGCTTCCAGCTGTGAGCAGCTTTTACCCAGAACACAGAGCTGATATTAGATTTCCATTTTCTTACGGATTATACAGCAAATTAGTGACGAAACTCGGAACGAGCTGAGAGACTGACGCGTGTCTGACTGCAGGTCGTGTTTTCAGTTCCTTCTTTTTGTTTGTCTTATAGCTACTTTTCTCAAGAAGTTTCAGAAGGAGCTGAAGGACTTTCCTCTCAGCTCAAGTTGTAAGATGTGGGGATTTTATGAGCCTTTTAAAGTTTAATGATTGAACTGTAAACACTGAGCAAAGAGTGAAGACCGGTGAGAGACTGGACCAGGGAGCCTCTGACGGACCAGAACAGCACCAAATAATATCAACATGTGGACATTAATTACTTTATAACGTGTGACAGAAAACACATATTTCTGTTTTTATTTGACTCCATATTAATCTATTCACTTACCTTTCATGCCAACTCACACAAACCCAGAACTTTTCCAGGTCATGTCCTGGATTTTGTTGAAATTATGAATGTTGAAACTTCCATTAAAGATATTGGACCTTGCAAAGATCTACAGCTGCACTGCAAATACTGTTGAAGTTATCAATTTAACAAGTTTGACCCTCAGAGTTAAATATCAGCACATTAGTGATTCTGTGTTTTCTGAACATCAGCAATCATTTATTTTTCACTCCAGTAGTTAAAGCTGAAGGTTTACAGTCACCGAATCATAACAGGAAGTCGCTTTTTACCAGAACCAAGAATCTGTATTTAAACATTCGTATCACCTTTAGTTTAAACTTCCTGTCAACACACTCTTGGCTCTGTGTAGTACTAATGTAGTTCTGTGTGTATTAATGTAGTTCTGTGTGTATTCATGTAGTTCTGTGTGTACTCATGTAGTTCTGTGTGTATTCATGTAGTTCTGTGTAGTTCTAATGTAGTTCTGTGTGTATTCATGTAGTTCTGTGTGTACTCATGTAGTTCTGTGTGTATTCATGTAGTTCTGTGTGTATTCACGTAGTTCTGTGTGTATTCACGTAGTTCTGTGTGTATTCATGTAGTTCTATGTATTAATGTTGTTCTGTGTGTATTCATGTAGTTCTATGTATTAATGTAGTTCTGTGTGTATTCATGTAGTTCTGTGTGTACTAATGTAGTTCTGTGTGTATTCACGTAGTTCTGTGTGTATTCATGTAGTTCTGTGTGTATTAATGTAGTTCTGTGTGTATTCATGTAGTTCTATGTATTAATGTAGTTCTGTGTGTATTCATGTAGTTCTGTGTGTATTCATGTAGTTCTATGTATTAATGTAGTTCTGTGTGTATTCATGTAGTTCTATGTATTAATGTAGTTCTGTGTGTATTCATGTAGTTCTATGTATTAATGTAGTTCTGTGTGTATTCATGTAGTTCTGTGTGTATTCACGTAGTTCTGTGTGTATTCATGTAGTTCTGTGTGTATTAATGTAGTTCTGTGTGTATTCATGTAGTTCTATGTATTAATGTAGTTCTGTGTGTACTAATGTAGTTCTGTGTGTATTAATGTAGTTCTGTGTGTATTCATGTAGTTCTATGTATTAATGTAGTTCTGTGTGTATTCATGTAGTTCTGTGTGTATTAATGTAGTTCTGTGTGTATTCATGTAGTTCTGTGTGTATTCATGTAGTTCTGTGTGTATTCATGTAGTTCTGTGTGTATTCACGTAGTTCTGTGTGTATTCACGTAGTTCTGTGTAGTACTAATGTAGTTCTGTGTGTATTCATGTAGTTCTGTGTGTATTCACGTAGTTCTGTGTGTATTTACGTAGTTCTGTGTGTATTCACGTAGTTCTGTGTGTATTCACGTAGTTCTGTGTAGTACTAATGTAGTTCTGTGTGTATTCACGTAGTTCTGTGTGTATTCACGTAGTTCTGTGTAGTACTAATGTAGTTCTGTGTGTATTCATGTAGTTCTGTGTGTATTCATGTAGTTCTGCGTGTATTCATGTAGTTCTGTGTGTACTAATGTAGTTCTGTGTGTATTCATGTAGTTCTGTGTGTATTCATATAGTTCTGTGTGTATTCACGTAGTTCTGTGTGTATTCATGTAGTTCTGTTGGACTGACCCGATCTCCTCGTACTCCTGGATGTCCTTTCAGTCCCTTCTCTCCCGTGATGCCGGGGATACCCTGAGGACGACAGTCCAACCAGTCAGAGGTCAGAGGTCAACCTCACAAAGCTGAACTGAAGAATTTCTGCACAAACTAAACACAAAATGAAAATCCTAAAATACAGAAGAAAATAAATCTGCTGGCTTTTAGTTTTTTACCGGATCTCCTGCGTATCCTCTCACTCCTTTCTCTCCATCTTTTCCCGTCACTCCCTGCGAACACAAACACCAGAGACACAGTTCAGTTCTGAGTCGCAGTTTACATTAATCCAGACTGTATCTGACTTTATCAACATATTCTTATTACATTATAATGTATTCATTATATCTTCTTACTGCAGTATTTCTGATGTGTTTTGTTTATTATCATGTGAGGTTACAGTATTCATTAAGGTTGAATCTGGGGACAGTTACATTCGGCCAAACCCGAGATAATGTTACGTTTGTCAGAGACTTCTTCATTCTTTTCATTCTAATATTAAGAAGTTGGCTGGAGATTAAATTTTCCACCAACTCATGGAGCTAACAGTAATTAGCTCGCTGGCTTGTCTAGTCTTTGTATTCAATGGATGTTTTAGCATGTGTAGCTATTTAGTTTAAGCTAAGTAGCAAGCTAACGTTGTCAAACAGAACAGAACAGTATTAGCAAAACTACATTCATTTCTTTATGATGGCTTGTTAATATGTTAGAAAACGCCTTGTTCAGGACTGCTGGACAGTGTAACACCGTGCGCTTGGTAAATCATAGTTTAAGCTAACGTTAGCCGTTCTTTTCGCTCTTACTGAACTTGGAATCAGTTACATTCTGGCCAAACCCGAGATAATGTTATGTTTGCCAGAGACACTTCATCCTTCAAACCTGTTTTTGTTCTAATATGAGGAAGTCGGCCAGAGACCGAACTGTCAACCAACTCGTGGAGCTAACGGTAATTAGCTCGCTATCGACCACAGACGTGTCAGCTGGCAGCCGTCGGGTTGAGAATTTTCTCCTCAACCGTGAAACCACAATAATGATGATATACAGAGAATATGAACTGATCTTATCAAGTTATTCTTCATTAAGTTCATTAAGAACAACATATTATAACTCCTCAACACAGGCTGTTCATGACGTGTACATGATCTCTGGACAACTTGAGGATTAAATCTTGATGCCTATGAGAAAATTGTTGAATGCAACCAGACGACTCGAAACTGCAGCTGAAGAACAAAATCAGCTTTGAGGCGACTCTTCTTAATTTTGAAGCTAATGAAAGTTGGATGAGGATTTCAAGATGAGAGAATAGTTCAAAACTAATTAAAAAGCTTGAAAATCTGAATATTACGTGAGTCGTTTGTTTATCTGTGTGCTTTCCTTAAACTAAAGCTGCTGATAGATGAGATATAATATTTATATAATGTTGACATTCAGACCTCTTCTCCGTGGACTCCATCCACTCCGTCTTCTCCCTTCTGGCCCTGCAGCATTGGAAGAGACACGACCGTCACATATACAGTAACTCCTCCGTCAGACATCCTTCAGTAAATGCAGCACGTCACATTAATGCTTTGCTTAATTGATTTTGTCTTCACATCCCAGACGTCCTGCTGAACTCACCGCGTCGCCTGAGATTCCTCTTATGCCCTGCGGACACAAACGACAGGATTTACGCACAACAACGTCTGACGACATGCTCGTTAATATACTTCCATTATGATCTCAAGTTAAATGTCAAATGTTTTTGTGTGATACAGATTAAAAGCTTAGAGAAAAGCGGCCCCTGGACAATAATTCAGTGGAGAAAATGAAACCATGACTGTTTCCAGACAGAATAAGACGGAATTTCAAGGCAGCTCCAAAACTATGGAGCAGCTTCACCTCCACAGCTGTTGCTCTGCACAATCTCTGCTGCAGCAACTGACCGCTGTAAGCAAGTTAGCTTAGTTAGCCGTGGAGCTACATGAGATAACGTCACGTAGAGCTGGAAAATCTTCACACGTTACTCTGTGAACTGAGGATTTATTTGGATGGAACCAGAGGAGACTGTGGAGACAAACCAGAACTGTTCTGGTAACATGTATTTAGTTTATATCCAGTGACTTCAGAGTCAGAATTTAGAGATTTAAGTTGCAATTTTGACAATTGCAAAAGAATTCTGACTGTTTCCTCAGAAACAAACCCCAGTCTGAATGAAGTGAGTCTGACGACGAGTTAACGAGCAGATTAAACTGGTCTGAGTTCAGTCAGAGACAGAAACTGTTCAGACGGTGGACAGATGGATTTTTCTGTTTATAATGAAAATAGGAGTCAAAATATTTCCTTTCTTCACATTTATGAGTTTATGTTGTTGATTGTTAGACTCAGTGGTGAACTGAAGCTGCAGGCTGTCAGACTGTGAGGAGGCTAGCTGTTAGCATGCTAGCTTCAGGAGACCTCTCTGTAACAGAGACGTGTCTGACGTTTCTTCTCTGCTCATGATGTTGTTTTTGGAAGTTTTTAGTAAAACTCAATCGTACAAACTGCACCTTTTCAAAATGGTACAGCAGCATTTGAAGAGTTTACACCACAGTATGATCATTTGATCACTCAGCAGATGATGTATGAATGAATGATGATGCGACTGTTCTCAGGGTTACTGAGCCGTACTCTACCTTCTGTCCTCTGATCCCAGGACAGCCCTTGGTGCCCGGAGGTCCCCTAGGTCCAGGTGGTCCTCGCTCACCCTGCAACAGCCAAACACAGAGAGCACAGTGACACAGCAGCCGGGCCTGAAGTCCAGAGGGCACCAACAGGTCCAGATAACACTCATTCATACTCTGAAGCTCCAACACACACGTGTAATCTCCACTGTGTTACAGGACAGGATTCAGCAGCACACAAGAACACATTCATCACCATCAAAAACAAAACCACTGATCATTGATCTGTCAGATTTCTGTTCACCACGTCTTAATGTTGGTGTGCATCTGCAGCTTGACACAAGCTGGTTTAAAACAACTGAGAGGATGATTAAAGATCAGCTCCACACATATATTCATGTATACAAAACTACTCTCAGTATAGTATTATTACCACATTGGAATCATTAAAACGGCTCCCATTCCTTCTCCCTCATCAAATACTCCAGAATAGATCAACATAAAAATATTTTCAACTTCACAAGTTGAACTGCGGAACTCCAGGTGTCTCCTACTTCAGCCGTCAACGAGGAGCGGCGGATCTTTGCTCCTGTTTGAACCACGAATCACACACGACATGTTCATCAAAGAACGAATGGTAAGTCAAGAACGCAGTTCATCGCAAAGTCAAACACCATGTAGTTTTGTGCTTAACCGCTCAGTGAACTGCATCGCTCAACATGTCTCACTGACACAAACATGGCCGTCATCTTAAATCATGTTTTTTTAAATTGACGAACATCAAACAAACGTTTGATTCATGACGAGATCAGAACATTATTCGTCTCTCGCCGTCACTACTGATAAACTCCCTTGTTGGTCCAACGGAAGGCTCGTGAATCTGCTTTCTATTGACTTCTGACCTATTTGTGATGTCACAAATCATGCTCGTAGGCTCCGCCTCTTAAAATCTGATGTGAGAAAACTGACGCTTTGAGCAACGAATGTGAAAAACAGCCTTTTCGAGAAACAAAGTGTGCACAGACATCATTCAACTCAGTGAAGCTTCGACGTTCAGCTGGAGGAACGAGCAGAGAAACACATTCGGACTGACGGCGACTTTAAACACTGTGTGGAAGAAACACTTACCGAGCCTCCCTCCTCTCCCGGGTAGCCCGGCAGACCCTTCTTTCCAGGATCACCCTATTCAGAAAACAGACAAGACAGGCAGCAGAAGCATTAACACAAACTCACAAAAGTGACAAATTAACTAAATCAGCTAATGTCACATCTTCTACTGTCTGGAGCTGCATGTGAATAATTGGTATCCCCCAGAAGAGAACAGTGAAAATATGCAGACGTATGAGATTAGCCTCGTAAAAATGGACTTAAGGTGAAGTTTATCCTCTTAGAAATGTGTGTCTCAGACAATCCTTCTTATTGCTTCACTCAAGTTTTCCCAAACGTTCATGTATCGAGTCTACAGGTGTGAATGTCCCGTCACCTTCGTCCCCGGGCCGGCCCGATCGCCAGGACTGCCTTCAGGTCCAAAACATTTGCAAAAGACGTTACAGCACACCCTTTCAGCCACTATGTTCTGCAGAGGAGACAATAGACAGAAAATAATGACAATTTCCTGATTTCAAAAAGGCAACAGTAACAGACAACAGGTCACTCCGACAGCTTCAGAGTCGAGCGACCAGCTTTGACCCGTTCTGTACGAACACGCCTTCGGGTCGGGCGTCCTGATTCTTGTTGGGGTGGAGGGTGAAGAGTCGGGCTGGGGAGCTAATGTCAGCCTGTAAAGCACCGCGAGTGGCCGGATAACGACGAAGTGCTCGTTTTTACTTGATGACTTGATTGTTGGTGTGACGAATGAACAGCGAGCGTTTACACTCTTTATCTCCCTGCAGATGATACCAGCGTCGCCACGTTGACACAAGAGAAATCACCACAGCTGAAGACGCCATACTGAAAATATTTGTCTGTGTCTGTTTACATTAATGCTGTTGGCGACAGCTGATGACATATGAGGGTCTTGACCTCCAATTTCAAAGGGGGAGATTTCCACCACTACCCCTCTGACAGGCAGCAGGTAGTTGATTATGAGAGGTGGGGGTAGAAACTGGAAATGGGATTGAGCCCAATAGACTTCAGGGGAGAGTGTCTGGAAGTGTTGGCTGTTTTCATATAAACTAGCCGACTGAGGCCTTCACACTGTTTTGCCTGTTCTCAGCAGTAAGTAACATGAAACACTTACGATCTGTTGGTAGATGGCGCTGTGAACACTATGCATGTTGATTCTGAACGGAGTCTGGGAACCGAATCCTCGGCCGAACTCCACCTCCTTCAGCTTGGAAACATTGTGCGCTCCCTCCAGAGCGACGACCAGCAGAGCGCTGATTCCTGCAGACAATCAACAAAACACAGTGAAGGTTTTCTGTCTGAGACGACTTCCTGTGTTCAACATGGTGCGATAAGTCTACAAGTAGTTAGTGGCTCAACGGAAGGATGACGTTAGATAAAGAGATGAACATGACGAAGACTGTCTGACATTTTCTCCTCCAAACTATTTTGTCCACCGTAGATCACACTGACACTCCACAGATTCCACATAAAGAAACTACAGGACATAATACTTAATTAGCCAAAGCTGTGATGAAGAACTGTACAGCTGCCAAAAAAGGTAACAATTGAAATATTCATATAACAAAATGCTTGAAAGGTGTAATTTGGACATCATCAGCGTGTAGAGACAGAACATCTCCACATGTTACTGTGGACTGAGGATTGATTTGGACCGAACCAGAGGAGACTGTGGAGACAAACCAGAACTGTTCTGGTGACTGTGACTCAGTGTGAGTCCAGTCTGAATGAAGTGAGTCTGACGACGAGGTAACGAGCAGATTAATCTGGTCTGAGTTCAGTCAGAGACAGAAACTGGAGTTCAGACGGCGGACGGTTGGAATTTTCTGTTTATAATGAAAATAGAGTCAAAATATTTCAGATTCTTCACATTTATGAGTTCATATTGTTGATCATTAGACTCAGTAGTGAACTGAAGCTGCAGGCTGTTAGCATGCTAGCATGGTAGCTGTTAGCAAAATCCAGCTGAATCAATTGAAATGCTGCCTGTCCTGCTCTTGTTGATCTCAGCAGTAGAAGATGAACGACCATGAAACAATCTAAGCAGAGAGAAGAAGTTTTGGGGTTGAGCTCCCAGTTTTTACCAGACTGTTGCAGATCGGCTGTTTGATTCTTCAGCTTCATCACGTCTTCATCAAGTCCGTCTGAGAAGATGAGCAGCACCTGAAGAGGTCCGACACAGGTTAGACTGTTTCTACAGTCAGAGTCTGTTGTGAGATCAGCTCTGTACACCGCCTGCTCTTCTCTGGTCTTCATTAATGTGAGTGAAGGAAAAGTTTTGCATTTCGATTACTGAAAAAGTGAAGCAGCAACCTGATGGACTGCTGTGAGTTTCTGGACTGGATCTAGACCTGGACTTGAATTGCCCACATTGGTTTTGTTGCACAGTGCGAAGTCATTTCTTGGGAGAATCTATAAATGCTTCATATCTCTGAAATCTGCACAAACTAAGTTACAAGATTATGCAAATCAAAAAAGTAAAAAAGTATTGAAATAATGTCAAGACATCAATACAAATATAAAATCTGATTTTTTTTCCATCAAACACGGAATAGAAGAGAATATATATATAAATAGATAAACATGAACCAAACATTTCTCAACACTCTGACTGAACTGTTCATAATTAAGGTTAAACTAACTACACTGTTGTACACTGGTTAGACTTGTTAATGAGCAGAGAAAATTCCTCATTGGCTGATTCTTTCTGCCTAAACAAACTAAATAATCAAACTTTCTTTGTCTTCATGACTGAATAAACTGAATAAACAAACTGAGCTTTCTAGCTTCAAACAGCTTTCTGGGACCTTATTTTCACTGATGGAGAAAGTTTGCATTATTACCTCATTAAATTATTGTAAATATTAAAATTCAGAGTTTGGATTTCTTCTCTCACTCAGTGTCCCTCACGTCTCTCTCTGACCTCCTTGTTTTTGGAAGTAGGAGCTGGTCTTTGGTGTTTCGTCTCACATTAAAACTGATACGACTCCATACACAGGATGCAAACTGTGTTTAAAGGACGTAGAAGCACCAACTATCGATTTAAAATCTGTCACTCTCACCTTAGCTTTAGCTTGGGACGTGAACATCTCCATGAAGGAGCTCAGCAGGTTGGTGTTGAGGAAGGTCGGTTCGGTCAGCGGTAGGTTCATGACTTTCCTCACTACATCCTCACTGTAATCTTCAAAGTTCGTGTCATACAGGAGACGTCCGTCTTGACTGACCAGTCGGAAGGCGATCTTGGTCTTGATGGCTGCAGGGGAGCAGCACAGACCTTCTACTGTGGAAATGGCAGAAGCGATCGCTGGCAGGAAGGCCTTGAGTAAGGGATGGCCGCTGACCAGCTTCTCCCCGAGGGCTCCGGTTCTTTGTGAAATATCAAACCCCATGGCGATATCAATGGTGCATTCTGTAGCAGAGAGAGATATGTCTTCACCTCTGGAAGTCATAGACACAGCAATGGTTGTTAGGAAAGCAGGGGAGACTTTTCAACTCACCGGGTGACGGTTCAATTTTGCACATTTTGTCTATTAAGTCCTTCTTGATGAATGGCAAGGCCTTAAAGTTTGACACCTTGTAGACCCTCTCTGGGGTGCCAGAGATCTGCAAGAGTTCCAGGTCGTGGACGTCTCCAACACCGACGGCAAACACATCGACCCCGAGCTTCCTGAGATGGTCGGCCTTCTCCTCCACTTCATCCTCTGACTCGCCGTCTGTGATCATCAGCAGATTCTTGGCAATTCCAGTTCGGCTGCCTCGCTCCGGCGTGAAGAACTCCTCAATGGATTCCAAGGCCCTTCCAATGTAGGTGAATCCACCTTTCTTCTTCATTTCCAGGATGTGGGTAACGATCTCTTGCCTCCTGGAGTACTTGTTGATGTAAAACTCAGGCAGAAGACTATCACTGAATCGTGCAGCTCCAACATGCACAAACTTCTCACTAACTTCAAAGCTTTTCACGACATCTGCAGAGAAGTTTTTCATCAGCCTGTAATTATTCACCTCGATGCTTTCAGACTGATCGAGGAGAAACACCAGATCACACCTGCCAGCTGCCAAAGCAAAACAGGAGAAAGACATTTGTCCGCTTTAGTGTGCTGTGGAATGACCACTGTACTGTAGTCTCTCAGTATACGACAACATTTACAAATGTTGATCAAGTTGGACCAAAAGTTGGTGCAGAATCTCAGAGAATGTGGCACAAATCTGCAGCAGCTGAATTTCAAACTGCTGGTAAAGGAAGTTCCCAATTTTTCTACTCATTCAGGACACATGCCGCTATTTTCTGACCTGCACGACACATTTGCACCCCAAACTCGTGCATCCTCGTGACCGTGGTGAAAAATGTGTTGTTTCCGAAGTGTTGAGCGTATTGAGTGGACAAAAATAAATAAGATCTCAGCAGACATTCATACGGTGTTTGTTTGTGAGGTGTCATCAGGCGGCACGGCGTCTCTGTCCACTGCTATGCCGACGACACTCGGCTCTATGTGGACACGTCTCCTGATGATACTGGGTCAG
The DNA here is from genome assembly GCA_903131615.1 of Diplodus sargus. NCBI lineage: Eukaryota > Metazoa > Chordata > Actinopteri > Spariformes > Sparidae > Diplodus > Diplodus sargus. The sequence goes on from CAEMYA010000272.1 coordinate 552,315, forward strand.
ATTTTTAAATGCATTTGAGATATTAAGGCCTGGACGCTACAGAACTTCAAAGAGCTCAACCAGGACAAAACAGAAAAAACTGGCCTCTTAACTAAATGTACCAGAATTCAACCTAGGCCAAGAAGCCAGAACATACTAAAGGTTTTGCCTTTTATGTTTAAGTTACTTACAGTGACTGATAATATCTGACAACCACTGACAGGATACGCTTTGTCTGATAGTGCTGACTGTCATTCACACTCTTACCTTTCTCGGTAGACTCGCAGATGACTTTAGGAATAACTGTGATCAGAGTTTTCAGGCCTTCAAAAGTGTCCACGTAAAAGGATTTGGACGGGTCGTCACCAGCCATAATGGCCAGCTGTTCTCTGTTGGCTCCTTCAACTCCGACACTGATGACAGTGACTCCGTTGATTCGCAGGTCATCAGATGACGGCTTCAGTTTTTGAGGGTCGGTGGCATCGCCGTCTGTGATCACCATAAGAATCTGAGGCACACTGAGGGCTTTCCGGCCGCCATGTTGAGCACCAAAGTACTCTAATGAGTATGACAAGGCAGTGCCGGTGTAGGTGTTAATTCCTGCACGACCCAAGTCTGCTATGGCTTGAAGAACCTCTTGTTTGGAGCTAAAGTCTCTCAAAGCAAAAATAGATTGGGCTACATCAGCGTAGCGAATGAGCCCAAAGCGGGTCAGGTGACTGCCAACTGTGGTTAGATTCACGACTGACGCCATAAAGCTCCGCATGCTTTCAAACTCTGTTGAATCTATGCTTGAAGAACTGTCCACCAGGAAAATAATGTCAGCTTTCTGTGTCTTCTTACAATCTGGTTGAAGAAAAAAGACAAAAGTTAGCTCGGAAAGCAAAGATCTGATTTGTTTTATGGTCTTCTAATGACAAATCAGTAACTTAAAAATCATTTATATGTGTTTGCTGTCAAATCAAAGGTGAGACTTCAAGATCACCTTAACCTCTGTGTGTCCAGCACGGAGACACGTCTGAGATGTTTTTAGCCCAGCTTAGCAAAAACTCTAGGTTGTCTGATTTGTCTGTTGGATCTTGGCAGCTCATCACTGATCTCACAAACTGGATCCTATTCAACTGGCCAAATGCAGCCGTGTAACCACCTCATCTGGCCCTTTACTCATTTACAAAACACAATTCCAGTGAAGTTGAGGTGTTCTGTATAACGTAAATAAAAATAAAATGTAATGATCTGGAAATCCTTTTCAACCTACAATCAATTGAATACAATATACAGACACGATATTTAATGTTCAAACTGATAAACTTGATTGTTTTTTTGCAAATATTCACTCATTTTGAATTTGATGCCTGCAAAACTTTCCAGTTCGTTGTTACACGTTTAAATTCCGATCTTTGCAGGTCTGACATCAGGAAATATTGATTTGCTTTATTTCAAATGTGGCCTTTCAGAGCAAGTTGTTGAATCGTCCTGATGTGAAATACTGTTCTTACCTCTCGGTTCGCAGAGCTTCAAGGTCACCTTGCTTTCTAAGTCCTTCAGTTCATCAAAGTTCCTCTGGTTAAAGACGTTTTCTGATGAGCCGCAGATCTCCAGCAGCTGGGTGGTGTTGGCATTCTCCACTCCGATGGCGTAGACCGTCACATCTTTATCCCTGAGAACCTCAGCAGGGCCTATTACCTCGTCTTGGGATTCAGCGTCTGTCATCACGATCAGCTTCTTCCCGACGCCAGCACGTCCTCCATGGACTGAATCAAAATACTGCGACACCTCTGTGATGGCTGCACCCAGGAGCGTTCCTCCACCCACCTGCATCATGTTGTCAATGGCTCTCAACATGTCATCTTTGCTGCTGTAGTTGCCCAGTTTGAACTCTAGTTTTGTGTTGGTGCTAAACTGCATTACACCAAAGCGCATCTCAGTCGTCATGGAGCTGACGACAGATTTCATGAAGTCTTTCATTTTCTGGAAGTCTTCTGGAATGATGCTCCCAGAGCTGTCAGTTAAGAAGAGTATGTCACTCTGAACGTCTTTGCAAACTGTGGACACAGAACACAGAAATGTTAACAGGGTTGTTAAAGGCTCCTCCTTTACCAACAACTTTACCAACGTAACTTTAACTTTGTTTTCATCTCATGGCTGCATTTTTAGTGTTTGCTCCTGCTCTCCATGTGTCAGATTTTCACTCTAAAGTCCAGTAAATTATACTTTTCCTTACCAGCTGGAGTACACACTGCTACCAACACGCGATCCGTGATGGTCTTCAGGGCATCAAAATTATAAACAAAGAAAGTCCTCTTGCGGTCGCCGGCAATGACTTCCAGCTCCACCTCATTTGCGTCTTTCACCCCGATGGCAAAGATTTTGATACCCAGCGCCCTCAGGCGCTCTGCAGGACCTGGGACTTTTTTAGGCTGGGTGGAGTTTCCATCAGTGAGGACAATCAGGTGCTTTGGCACTCCGGGACGAGTTTCCATTGCTGTCTTAAAGAGGGATTCCATGTATTCTAGCGCGTCTCCTGTCTCTGTCCCACCTCCTTTCAATATAATACGTCTTACGGCACTCTCCAGTTGATTGACATTCGAGTATTTTGCCAGGTCAAATTCCAAATCTACCGTAGAAGCAAATTTCACAAGCCCCATGCGGACATGTTGTGGCCCAATATGGAATTTATGAAAAAACTCAATGATGAATGCCTTCATGTCATCGAAGTCCTGATACTTGATGCTTCCTGAGTTGTCCAACAGGAAGTAGATGTCAGCTTCGTCCTTCTGTATACAGGCTGGAGAAGAAAAACAACAACAGCAGTCACAGAGAGGAAAAGTCAGAAATGACAATTTTACATCCCATCACTCAAATGAAAACACGGTTTGGGGAACAGGCTGGATGTTCGATGTGCAGTCTGGGAACAAAAACGTGTCAGTCTGGGTTGGTTTAGTTATTTAGGTCTTTCACACATCTCATCCTCATCTCTTCACTTCTTACAATTCAATCAAATTAATTGAATACAAATTCTTTAAAGGTGCAATATGTAGGAAATTGCCACATTGAATTCTTTCTGCCAACAAATATATCACCAGAGCAGACTAACTGCTAACTGCTAACTGCTAACTGCTCTTAACTTTTTTTCTGTTCCATGACTATAGCTAGCTTGTTAGCTCAGTTAGCAGTGAAGGTAGCTGGGCAGTGTTGCTAGGATAGAAGATGTGGACCACTGGGACAAAGAGGTTTGAAAGCTAGCATGCTATCTTAACATAGAAAAATATAACATCGGCACATTCTGTTGATAATTTTGGTAAATTTCTAAACGTTTTGAAGATGTCAACAGTCACGTATCCTAAACTGACATTAGAAAAACACTGGTCCAAACCTTCTTTGACGTCTTCTTTGCTTGTCTTGTCTGTGATTTGTTCGCGTTTGATGTTCGTGCACATGGTTTTCTGCAGACTCTGCGTCAGACCCTTCAGCTTGTTGAAACCGTCCACATCGAAAACATGCGTATGGGGGGGTTCAGACGCCATCTGCAACAGCTGTGTCTTGTTGGCATCTGCCACTCCTACGGTGTAAATGGTGACACCGGCCCGACGGAGATTAGCTGCTGCTCTGCTCACATCATCCTGGGACTGACCATCAGTGATCACCACTGCCACCTGCTGGACATCCTTCCTGAGGCCCCTCTGCTTAATAAAGACCTCCTTCCGGGCGAAGTCTAGAGCAGCTCCGGTCTTTGTACCTCCTCCATGGTACGGCAGGATGTTGATGAACTGCAAAATATCTGTCTTGTTATCGAACGTGTCGAGGTAGGTCTGCGCTGAGGCTGTGTCGTGGAACACAACGATGCCTACTCGGACTTTTTGCAGACCGACATCCAGGCCGCTCACAACTGAGTGAAGGAAAGAGCGCACCAGCCTGAAGTTGGATGTCCCCAAGCTGCCCGACTCATCCACGATGAACACGATGTCGGCCCTGTTGGCTCCTTTGCAATCTGTGAATGTATAATTAGTTCACATAAGTCATTGCTACTTAATCAAATATTTTTGAGCATCAAATATATTACAGGATTCTCACTATTTCCCTAAAATTCTGCTTTGTGATCTATTTCATGCTAACACACCAACATACCTTTTTGGTTTTGAGTGTCTGATTTGCAGCTGAAATTCCTCGAAAGGCAAAACCGTCCCATTTAACAACGGCTGCCGCGGTTAACAAGGTCTCTCTGAAGGACTCGCCCTCAAAGACTGCGAAGGCCGGGTCCTTCAGAGGATGCAGACCCGGACACATATGATGTTTGTCAGTTTGTCATCAAACTAATGACATACCAGACTGTGAAAATACGTCATTATAAAGACAACACGTCCAGCAGGCTCATTAGTGACGTTGTCTCCTAACTTAAACACTGCAGAGCTGCTCCTGTATATCAGCAGCTCACAGAACTGAACCAGAACCAGCTCTCCTCTCACAGAACTGCAGTTGTTAACATGAGCAGATTTACTGTGATGTTCATCTTGTTTACAACCTTTTCTGAGCCCAGTTGGCTCCATGTCGGTGTTGGTGACGTGTTGATGAGACGAGTGCAGCTCACTGAGCTGTAACAAAACTACATGAGGTTTGACTTTAATTACAACAACCTGACACTTGATGATCTCACCTTCAGTTGTGTTCTCCGGTTGTTTCTCAGCCAGGATGAAATCTTTTAAAAGAAGTACTCCTGCGGAATCAAATACGAGCGTAGAACTGCCGACTAAATCCATTTCAGCCATTGATGCACCTGCACTCATCGCAGCTACAGTTATCCCCGCTGACTTAATCAAACGAGCCGGCACGTTCACACTATCATCTGAGTCTTTTCCACTCACAACGACCAGCAACTGATGAAAACCTTGACTTGCACGGCCGCCCGCCTGATCGGTGAAAAAGTTAGTGTGGGCGAATTTTAGAGCATTGCCCAGGTTACGTGGTCTGTTGGGCTGTGGGCGAAGGCGGAAACGTTTGACAGCAGCCAAGGTCTCCTGTTTAGTTTGATGAGTATTGAGAGAGAATTCAACTCTTGCATCTTGACTGTACGTGGCCAAACCGACACGGTTGGTGGACGATCCAATGGAGAGCTGATTGATTAATCTGATAAGTTCATTCCGAAACGCAGTGAAGGGTCCTTGAGATATGCCGCTGTCCACCAGGAAGAAAATGTCCGTAAACTTCTCCTCCAGAGCTGAAAGAAGACAAAGACAAAACACATACTAAATTTTATAACCGAACAGACTCGACTGATTATCGGGTTGAAGGTGCGCTCAAAATCAGCCAGCCAGCCCTCAGAGTCTTGTTTTTTCAGCATTGATGACCTTTTAGCTTAAAGGGCATGTAAGAAAATGTTGGATTTCAGTTTGTACCTGCAACAGTTTTCAGGCACAAGCTGGAGCAACATCACGAGGGAGACGATTATCATCCCTGGCCGATTAGATGGCCGATATTACAGAAAAGACGTCATATAAGTCGACCCCTGCCATGACTACCTTCAGAATGTGTGCACCATCATTTCCAGCCCTCTCAGCTCTCTACGATGGCAGCAGTTTCATTCTGCAGTGGGACATTGGGAACAGGAACACTTTTGCCTTTGCACATGTTTGAACTAGACTTTGGCAGAACAAGACTTTAGAGGAACTTGACACCTTTTTCTCCACCTTCTACCCATAAACTAGTCTTGTTACTGACAGATCTGCGGATGTAAACAAATTGTAAAGTAGGCCGTGAGGGTGAGGATGAACAGGTCTGGTAAAGAATGGGGAAATCTTTCTTCTAAATCATAGCAGCCACAGATGCTCCTGGATTTTTCAAAAGACAGACTTTGGCTAGCTGTTCATCTTGGACAGGTATTTTTGTATTTAATTGCAGAATGGGAAACAAGCAACTATCTCATGTTTCATCCAATCCTTTGCCTCACCTTGCCTCTGATTCTCCACAGAGATGCACACAGTTTGCAGCAGCCTGTCCTTCAGCTTCTGCAGAGCCTGGTAGCTATCGATGATGAGCAGGAAGTGGTGTGACGGCTGGTTGGCAATGTACCTGATGTCCTCCAGTTTGGCTTGTCCCACCGCGATGCCAAACACTATGATTCCGTGTTCCCTCAAGCGCCGCGCAGGTTCCTTAACATCATCGTCAGAGTCTCCATCTGTGATGACTACGGCGATCTGAGGCACACGCTGGCTGGCTCGGCTCCCCGCAACTTTGGTGAAGTACCGCTTCAGGAGAAAGTCCATGGCCTTGCCGGTAAATGTCCTCCCTGATCGGTAGGGAACATTTTCCACTGCTGCCAGCAGGGATTTGTTGTCCATGTGATCCTTCAGCAGGAACTCCTGGTGAGGTTCATCGCTGTACTGAGCCAGGCCGATTTGAACATTGTTGGGGCCGATGACGAAGGCGCGGATGAGTTCGCTGAGAAAATTCCGGACCTCCTGAAAGCTAGAAGAGCCGATGCTGCCGGATCCATCAACAAGGAAGACGATGTCGGCCACGTTGGCATTTTCACACACTGGACAGGGGAGAGATGAGGTCAGCAGAGGGCAACAAGTCTCAGAATAACATGACAGGTCACAATGTCACAGCTTTCGATGAACTAAGAAAACATTACTGAACCGAGAGCCGTAGCTTCAATTTTAATGGTTGTGATAAACACCATGTACTAGGGCCGTCAGTTTAACGCGTTAATTAGATTAATTACACTGCAAATTAACGTGTTATAAAAATTAACGCAATTAATTCTGAGATTCTGAGTGGCAATTCAATGCGCGAGCATTTTAAATTTGGCCCATTGAACGACCCGTAGGCTACTTGGCAGTGGCACGTCGCTGTAGCACCGAGGAACATCCGGACGCACACACACACACACACACACACACACACACACACACACACACTCTTCATGTTTCTTCAGATAAATCGAAGCCAGACACTCAGTTCAGCATCAACATTTTCTGCATCATTCATTAAATGAATTATTCAGATTTTAAACCCAGCAGGTCCAACTTAGTGTCAAAAACCACAACAACAATTTAGCCTCGTTCGTTTCACTCATCTTGTCTCTCATGTGATGTTGTCCTCTTTTCATCCAGTTTCTATTCTTTATATTTCTGTTTTTTTTTTTTTACATGTTACCTTCTTGTCTGAACTTGTCCATCAGATCGGGCTTGATTCCATTTAGTCTTTAAAGCCTCTATCTAAATGATTGAGTTGAGAGGATACTCACCTTTCACCTGAGCAGCGACGCCAGAGGAACACGCCGCTATGATGAGGCTGAGAAGAAGACTCGCTCTTCCCTTCATGCTGGGACGGCTGGATAGTTTCTCTCTTCCTACAAGACAAGACACAACAGCACTTCTCTACATAAACTAAAATATTATTTAAATGTGTGTGTGATTAAAGTCAGGGTCATGTTTCAGGTTAGGCTTAGACATCAAAAGAGTCGAGGTTAAGGTAGGAGCAGGGTAGAGATGAGGGCTCGGGTCGAGGCAGCAGAGTAAGGAGAGGGCAGAACCTGAGACTGAATATACACCATTATGAAATAAATAATTGCAGCACTCCACTCTGTTTGGATAAATGTTGGATGGGAAACAAAGGCATTACAACACTCTGGCTCCAGTCACACCAAAGACTTCTCACAAAATACAGGACTAATATCTTACGGCTGTTCTCTAAATACTTCCTTTGTCTTTTCTTTTGGCCTTCATGGTTTTATTGATAGCACAGCTGAAGAGGGTGACAGGAAACAGGGCGAGAGATGAAGTTCATCATGTCTGTGTTTCTCTGTGTGTTTGTCCTGAGACCCTGAGGATCAACATGTGCTCATAGTTATTGCAGAATCTCTACAGCCATCAGATTAATGACAATACATCATTTTTTAATTTTCAAACATAAATGTCTCCACTAGTTTTCACTGGATTCAACCAAATGTTGATTATCTGTGTTATTACTGTAGTTCTGTTACAACAAACCAAACAAAAACCAGCAAAAGATCTGAACCCAAAGAAAAACAGGCTCAATGAGCATCACAGTAATCTGACAAAATGATAATAATCTGTGAAATAAAACCACTGAAGGTGGCGTTCCCCGTTTTGGGATCGTAGGACGGGTCGGCCTCCCAAAACATCGGGTCCTTGATGAGGTTGGAATGAGACTTAACACTCAACTATCTAACAAAGCAAACCTTTAAATGATGAGAGTTATTATACATCTTTAAGTCTTCAGTATATATATATATATATGTATATATATAT
>CAEMYA010000272.1:572083-584677 GCA_903131615.1 Diplodus sargus
CCTCATGTTCTTGTGGTACTGTACCTCACGTTCCTGTAGTAAATTCCTGTGGTACTCGAGGGGTTCCTGTGGTATTTTGGGACATTTACCACAGGATTGTACCCCAGGCACTGTAGTACTTTACCATACATTCTGTAGTACTTTACCACACATTCTGTGGTACTCTACCGTACAGTCTGTGGTACTATATAAAACATTCTGTGGTACTATACCGTACATTCTGTGGTACTATACCGTACTTTCTGTGGTACTATACCGTACATTCTGTGGTACTATACTATACCATATACCAGTGATTCCCAAAGTGTGGGCCGCGACCCCCTGGTGGGCCGCGGAGGTACTGCAGGTGGGCCGCGAGAGGTCATTTTCTATTTTGTAATTAAGTTTTAAGTTACCATTAAATATTTACGGTTAAATATTTTGATTAAAAAAATAATCACAACTAATAAAACAAAATCATGTGATTTAAATTACCTGTTATTCTTCATTTATCTGACCTATTTGTAAGCCAGAACTTATCTTATATTTCATTCTTGACGGGGGAATTTTAATTGGGGGGCAAAATCCAGCTGCTGACTCTCCGCTTATTTCATGAAATAAAAGAAGAAATAATTCATCTTAAGTCTTGTGTGTTGATCAGAGGGGAGAGGGAACTCTGGGTGTCCCTGCTCAGGCAGCTACCCCCGCGACCCGGCCCCGGATAAGCGGTTGAAAATGGATGGATGGATGTTGATCAGAGTTGTTGGGTGGGCCGCGAGAGATTTTCAGATTTTAAAGTGGGCCACGGCACTCTGCAGTTTGGGAACCCCTGCCATATACTATACACAACCTATAAAATTAGCTTTCTTAAATTAATAAAAAGAAAAGGAATCTTAAAAATCTTAAAATATGCAGTATGAGATACAAAGAATAAAACATGTATCATTAATGGATTTAGGAACATTGAAAATAAACCAATGTTTATAAATTATATTTAACAGACACCACCAGAATAAAATGGAGGGGATACAGAACTTACATTCTCTGGTGGCCAAAACAGAAGCAGTACTTTATTTTCCTTTTTAACAGTTCATTCAAAATATTTTTCCTTACCGACAAAATTCCTTAGACAATACCTCAGAACTTCAAACTGTGAGGTTAATCCTTTGGCTGGTTATAACATGCAGCAAATCTTAATTTTTTTTGTTGTAATTTTAATTAAATATTTTAATTTATTTATTCCGTCTGACAACGGACAGAGACGTGTAAAAAATAATATATTCATTGTCACTAACAGCCATTGCCTTTGCTAACGCTAATTCAAATGTCATCTACTAACGTTAAATAAGCGCGACAATTTCGCGCTAGAAATGTAGCGATGCTAACGCTAATTCAAGTGTTCTTTTGCTAACGTTAAATTAGCGCTAGCAACTTACGCCAGCAATGTAGCGATGCTAACGCTATTTAAGACGTTCCTTTCCAAATGCTAAATTAGCGCTAGCTAAATGAATGTAAGAGTAAACAGTAAGGTATGGCCTCATTGGCTTATTCATTCTGTACAGCATTTACCTAATGTTAGCTATGACCACGCACATTAGCCAATTTAGCTAATCCATCTGTGATGAGAAGAAGGCTAAATTGCATATTAAAACCAATGAACTTGACATCACCTAGATGTATTAAGTCAATACTTACCTTTGCTAGTGTCCAGCTGCGTCCTGTTTGCCCTGGTATTGGTACATTTATGTCAGAAAGGTGCTTTATCAGTCTCGAACAATAGGCATTTGTCCATGACGCAGCCGTTTGAAGTGGCGTTGCAGTGGTGTAGGATCGTTAACCTGCGTCAGTTAAGTTTTTTTGTTTGTTTGTTTGTTTTTTGTTTTTTTAATCTTTATTGACAACTGAGGAACATTACAATCATGAGGTCGGACAAAAAAGAGATATCATTAAACAGAGAATTAATCAGAAAATAATGAATGAGAAATAATAATAAAAAATAATAACCGAACATTTAAAAAGAAAAGAAAAAAAATACGTATGGTCATTCAGAGAATACAAAGTACATAAAGTCTGTACATGCACCGATAATAATAATAATTTAAAACATCATATAGTCATTAGATAGATAATAAGACTATACATTTATCAGGCTGTCATAATATCGAAGAAATTGTTTTATTTCTTTGGTCTTTTACAATTCTGAGAGACATAAGAAGATAGTTGAATTCAAGTAGAAACACCTTAAACTTCTGCTTAGCTTTGGGAAATCTGTGTTGGTGAGAGAGGATGAAGAAATTGGTTACAAATTCAACAGATTGGTTACAATGAGTAAAATATCAAAGAACATCTTTTTTGGTGAATAGGTATAAGAAAGTTATATTATGATTTCTCATGTCCAAAAATCATGCACAACATCTGTCAGTTTTACATGGACATGATACTACATGCACTTGCATCCATTGTTATTATTATGTTGTTTTTTTATTTCTCACGTTTTTGTTGGTATATGTTAAATTACATACTACTGACCCTGCCATAATGAAACGTTACTTTTAAAATGTTGACACAGCACATAAAGCATAGCTTTATTTGTATTTTACTGTGTAGAATAAAAGATATATGGAAAAAAAACATTAACACTGTACAGTACCACAGAGCATTGTATTGTGTGGTACAGTACCACAGGTTCTGTGGTACAGTACCAGAGCATTTTACCGCTCCTGTGGAACTTTAAGTTCGTACCACAGGACATTTCTGTAAGGGTCTGTTGATGCTTTCAGGTGCGTTTGATGTGGTGATCCTCGTCGGTGCTCTCAATGCTGGTTTTGCTCCCGTCAGTGTTGTCAGAGAGCTCTGCCACGCCTCCAAACCAGGTAACCAGCTATCACCTGTTAGCACGAGCGTGAGCACAGCTGATGCGTCTTCACATTCAGCTGCTACTGTGACTCTGCCTGTAGCATTTGTGTCTCTGTGGTTGCTTTGCATCTAATTTTGCTAATTTTGTTTTGTGTCTAATTTTGTGTCTCTTGTATTTGTTTTATGTTGTTATGTCTCTTTGTAGTTGCTTTACGTGTCATTGTGTATGTTGCTTTATGTCTTTGTAGTTCGGCTTCTTCGCATGTTTTGCTACTTTGTGTCTCTGTGTAGTTGTTCTTTTGTATCTCTATGGTTGTTGTGTGTCTCTTTGTAGTTGCTTTGGGTTTCATGTTGTATCTTGTCTTGTGTTGTGTTCTCTTTGTGGTTTTCTTGATGTTTTGTTTCTATCTCTACTGTTATTTTGTGTCTTGTTTTTGTTGCTTTGTTTCTCTTTGTAGTTGTCTTGTGTCTCTTTTTTGTTACTTAGTGTATCTTTGTAGTTGTCTTTTGTGTCTCTGTAGTTGTTTTGTGTCTGTAGCTGAATATCTTGTGTCGTCTGCAGGAGGTTTCATCTGTATAGCAAAAGGTCTACACCCAGGAGCAACAGAAGAAATATACCGGAAGGATCTGGAGAGAGAGCTGCAGCTGATGGAGGACGAGGGACTGTGGAGCCTGGTGGGAATCAAACCGACGGACAGATACATGGAAAACCCATTTGTGACCACTGAGGCAGACGGGAAGGACGAGCAGGAGGAGCGATACATCAGCGGGAATGTTTACCTGTACAAGAAATCCATCAATGCTTCGATTTAAATCAATGATTAATTGTACAGTACAGAAGAGGCGGCAATGCTCAACAAAAAAATACAATCAATACAAAAATATTGAGCTACAACAAATATGATTTATACTCACTGTATCACATCAAATGTAATGTGTCAGGAATAAACATTTTTCAATAAATGTTAGAAATATGAGCATCCTGTCCATTGTTGTTGCTGTTATTGTTAACTTTAAAGATATATTTTGTAAAAATTCTTTTTCTACATGTTGTTGAGTTGTGTTCTCACATTATCACAAATGTTTCCAACAAGAAATCCTCCAGTTTTCTCAAGTTAACGGTGAGTTTCATCTGTCACTATAACTACTCACAGAGTAGAATTTGAGTGAAATAAATCTTTAAAACTATAAATACTGAATCAGACAGTAGAATTTGAGTGAAATAACCCTTTAAAACGATAAATAGTTAATCATAATGTAGAATTTGTGTGGAATAACCCTTTAAATCTGTTACAGACGGTCTTGCCGGCAGGTGGCGCTGCGGTCCTGAACGGAGTCTCGGTGGAAACTCGCAGAAGAAGAAAGCGGTCACTGTGCTGCTTCCTCTTCTCAGCGCCTCCATTTTGTGGCCGCGACAGTTTGCGGCAGTTTGATCGACGTGCGGCAGCGGAAAGTGTCGCAGCTGAAGTAAACATGTGGAGAGTTCAGTAGCCAATAAAAAACCCGTCTGGTAAGAATTTAAACTTATAATTCACGTACGAGTTCAGGTTATAACGCAGAATCACAGCTGTGTGTGTGTTTGTGCACGTTAGGCTGTTAGCATGTAGCATAGCCGCGCGTGCTTACACACCTTTCGACTCAGTTTCCTGTCAGTTCATCAAACATTAGCTGAAAAACGTGAAGTGTCTGTTGGATCAGTTCAGAGCGAAACTTCACCTCCGCCTTATTTCACGCGTTTCACGTTTGTGGAGCCTGTAAGACGCCGGAACATCCAGAACAGTCACGGCGCGGTTCCCCGTTAGAAACGCTGTAGATTTAACGTTTTCTTCGTCACCGGTGACGCCGAAGTCAAGATAGAAGAAGACAGAACTAGGTGTTGAATCACTATAATGTTCTCTTTAATTCGGCACACATTCAATACAACAAGCACTGTTGGTTTTGATTGCATTGTACAGTTTACCTTCTTGCTGACTAACTGCAGTCTTCTCTAAACGTGCCACCATGATGACCGTCTTTACTCAAATGTAACCGTCACTTCAATTATTTCTACCCCGAATTATCTGAGAGGATCAAGCAGTCAGTTAAAATCCTGAATGGTGCCGCAGGTTCAACTTCCTTCCGATACTCACAGGTAAAGTGTTGGTGTGTGTTGGACTGTGCTGCTTTCTGCACAGCGTCCATCCTGCTGCACAGCTCTGTCACTGAAGTCAGGCTGATGTTCGCTTTAAAAGCTGCTGTTGTCCCGGTTACTATCAGAACTCGTGCATGTGGACCTCACGGTCCGGACATCTGCAGCAGTTTGCTGTTCGGAAGGTTTCTGCCGGATTGGGCGCCATCGTGTGGCAGGAAGACAAGTTACTGTACATTAAAGGGTTATTCCGGTGTAAATTTAATCCATGGTCTAACACACCTTGAAACTGTGGTAGATCAAAGTCCTTCTAGGCAAGTCAGGCCACTCGGCGGCCATCTTGGCGACGTCTCGAAAAGCCCAAAGAGACCAGACCCCTATCTAAATGAATGGAGGCCTGGTCACATCCACCCTTTAACGTGATAGCAGGACGGAAAAACATACAGACATGCTCGCCAGTGAAATAATATACAAATAAAAACCAAAAAACATCGCGCGGATTTAGGACACCGACTTCCATCGTACGGCTGAATCTGTGCGGCTGCTGAGCTCTGGCTCTACTCTGCCTGACCACTGATGTAACCAGATAATGTCTAATACATCATTTCTTATCATTCACGCTATAAATTAGATAAAGTTTTGAAAGCAGTAAATGTTTTTGTTCTCTGTCGTAAAAACTACTTGTGCGCATTCGCTGGTGAAACAACATGATCTATAAGTTTCCTGGCACAGCTGTGACAACGCAGGTGATTGGCTGTTGGTGAAAGGGGCGGGACATGCGCCATCTTTGGCGTCGCAGATTTCCCCATTCAAAATGATCAGAGTGATCTGTCTCTACAATAGTAGAAGAACGTCTCTGGTTAGACTCCCTCTCGAGAGATAAAGTTTGCAGACCGCTAGCTAACGTAGTGTTAGCATCCTCAGAAACGACCGCACGACAACAATACATTGCCGTAAATGGGCCCAAATATAAAACCGCCATCAAAAAGCCACAAATAATGCTCAGAACAGCACCAAATTTCAGCAACATTAGAAACAGGATCCCAGCACATATTTCAAGACATCAAACATTTGATATCGTTGCCAGATTTGTCGGAATAGATAAACAAAAGTCACCTCCTGAGAAGCCTTCCCTGTTGTGGTGAAGCCCTGTGAGTTGATTACTGAGTGCAGTAGAGTCCCGCAGCTCAATGATGATCATTACTGTGGGACTCTACTGCACTGGTAATTATCTGATCGGTAATCATCTATCATATTGATTTTGATATCAGAGATATTATTGATTTCATGCCCGTCTGTTCCGTCCTCCGTCCTTCTGTCTGTCTGCAGATGGAGAACTACAGCAAAGCTCGGACGGAGGAGCAGCCGTCTGTCTGTCCGTTCCCCGGCCTTCCACCCGACACGCCGGAGGTCCGCGTCAAAGATGGCAGCAAGATCCGCAACCTGCTGCGTTACGCTCTGAGCCGCATGGAGGCCAAACCCCGAGCAGCTGACGACGAGGGGCGGCCCCCGTCTGAGGGAGGGGGCGTGGCTGTGGAGGCACAACAGGAAGCCCGAGGCCGGCCGCTCTGCAAACACGTCGTCTTCACGGCGACCGGTAAGGGCGTGTCTAAGGCCATCACCTGCACCGAGATCGTGAAGCGGCGCCTGAAGGGCCTCCACCAGCTCACCAGGCTGCTGTACAGCACCGTGGTGGAGGTGTGGGAGCCGCTGGAGCCCGCCGCCGGCCTCGACAGCCTCACGGTCAACAGGAACGTGCCCGCCATCTGGATCCTCCTCTCACAGGAACCACTGGACTGCAGCCAGCCTGGATACCAGGCACCGGGCCGCTACGACACCCTGTGGGCTCAGTCTGCCAACAGGGAGGAGGGAGGAGGCTTCACCGGACAGAGACCAGGACACAAGAGGAAGAGAGGAGGAGGAGGAGCAGGAGGAGGAGCAGGAGGAGGAGGAGGAGCAGGAGCAGGAGCAGGAGGAGGAGCAGGAGCAGGAGCAGGAGCAGGAGCAGGAGGAGGAGGAGGCAGAGGGAGGGGACCCGGCCGTCAGACCGGACGGTCCAGAGAAGCAGCTAAAGGACAAAGCTGATTTAACTTTTACAAACTGAACAGACATAAAGACTCAGACGCTGTGAAGGAGCGTGAAGAAGACTCTGAACGCACCGCAGCTTTAATTTAACGTGTTTGTCATCAGCAGCTCTGCTTTCTTTACCAGCTGTGTTTTTATGTGTTTTATTTTGAGTCCTGATCAGTTTTCTGTGGATCTACAGTGTGAACCTGAGTTCTGAAAGTGTGTTTTCTAACTGAGTTAATTAAAGAGGTTTTATTGGTTACAGAGTGAAATTCTGTCCACGTTCCGTCTTTACAAACAAGATGAAAAATTAGGCAAGATGGCCGACGTCACATGTTCTGAGCCGAACCAGCAGCAGGTGTGTCGTCCTGCGTGAAACATCCTGTCAGACTGATCCTGAGAGAGAGAAGGAACAGAAACCAAAACCAACTGAAGAGAAGTGTAATGTTTATCAGGAATAAATGATTAACTAATAAATAAATAAGCAGATGGTTTCTGGACCCCAGAGGACTGTCGGACCTCCTCAGGTTCTGGTTTCAAGAGACAACGAGTGAATTCAGGTGAAAGTTCAACACCTGCTGGAGCAAAATGTCTTCATTCATGAAGTTGAACTCAGTGTACAGAGAAGATGTGAACTGGCTCTTGTGCTCTAGTTGTACTCTTGTAAGCAGAGTTGCATTGTGGGTAATGTTGGCAGATTTTTAAGAGACTGTGAGAGATTTTTAAAAAAAAGCAATATCTCTGAATCGTTGTTTTTAATCTGTCCATGAGTCCAACAGTGTTGTAGCAGTGCAGTGAGACCAGCTTTTCAAAACCTGCTGCCTACATTACCCATAATGCAACTCAGCCACTGGGTGACATCACTGGAGGCAGTTTATTGGATCACATGCAGCTTTCTCTGGAGCTTTAAACACACGGAGTGAGACCCCCCGGGACAAAATGGTGGAGTTACCCTTTAAGTTACAGTGAGGTCAACATGCAGGTGGTTGAAAGGAGCACTGTTCATATTTACAATATTAATGAGGTCATAATACAAACAGTTTGAAGCCAGGTGGCAGGGTCCGCCACATATAAACAAAGTAAAACAGTATAAATGGGGCTGTTTGTTCAGTCGGTCTGTAACATTTCTTCAACACCACTACAGACTGCTCCTTTAAACAGTGACAGCTGTGGAGCTGACAGAGTTAGAGTGAGTGCAACATGCAGGTGGTTGGAAGCTGTCGTCTCCTTTAAAGTAAAGAGTCCACTGTTGTGGTGAACCGGTCCTGTGTGCTCAGAGTGCAGGACCCGTCTGCTGAGGATCCTGGTGACATCTTGTGTCCACGCTGATCCTTTTATCTCCTCAGTCGGCCTCCTCAGAGGATTAGAGTTTCCCTGCTGGAGGATCAGAGACTAAAAGTCTGCAGAGAATGGAGCGTCGTGGACGGCTGGAGGCGTTCAGACTCCTGCTTCTCTGCTGCATGCTGGTCGGGCCGGTGCCGGCTCAGCTCCGCCACCCTCTGCCCGTGCTGTGGATGATGCCCTTCAGCTCTGGGTCGGTCCGGGGGAACCTGACCGCCGCCGTGGCCCCGGCTGTCAGACTGGCTCTGCAGGACCTGCAGAGACAACCACCACCGCTGGGAAACTATGAGATCCAGCTCCAGCTGCTGGACTCGCAGGTAGGTGTCGGACTGCTGAACAGATCCTGACAGACGACTGCTTCAGTCTGTCAAAGGTTGAAGCAGCTCAGCCAAATTCTCCTGTAGATCGTAAAGAAAGATCCAATCCTGCTCGTCACTGAGACTGCTGAGGGTTGTCAGGTGACGCTCAGTATATGACGCATGATATTTACTGAAGTCAGTCTGTTTAAAGGAACAGTTCAACCAGGAAGTAAAACCCAGTCCTCCTCCTGATGATGTAAAGTCCTCCTCTCTCCTTGTGCTTTTGGTGAATTATTTGATATTTTCACCTCTTCAAGCATCCAAAGGTAAAATGCAGTCAGTCTGTGTGACCTGGTCAGCACCGGTGGATGTTTGCGTCGGTCAGGAGGCGTCCTGAGTCGACACTGATGATTTAAAGGGTCCCAGCTGCAGCAGTGATGTGAAGGTCTCCTCCTGCTCATCACAGTGACGTCAGTATGTCGTGTTTTCACAGTGCGACCCCGCTGCATCGCTCAAAGCTCTGTTTGACGCCATGTGGGCGGGGCCGAAGTACCTGCTGGTGTTGGGAGGGGTGTGTCCATCTGTGACGGCGCTCATCGCTCGCTCTCTGCCGGCTCTCAGCCTGGTGCAGGTACACATCTGGTTCCTTCAGACTGAGTGCTGCGTCAGCTCTGGTGGCAGGTCGCTCATGTCCTCTGATGTCTCCAGGTCTCTTTCGCAGCCTCGTCCCCCAGTCTGTCCAACAGGAAGTGGTATGGGAACCTGTTCAGCACGGTGCCGTCAGACCGAGCTCTGAACGCGGCCGTGGTGAAGCTGCTGCAGCGCCACAAGTGGAGCCGGGTCGGCCTCGTCACACAGGAAGGACCCAGACTCTCAGAGGTGATGACTCAGCGCTGCGTTTAATGACCTCTTCTCTGTATTTCAGCTGCTCCACTGCTTCTGATTTCTATATTTGATCTTCTGTGTTTGTGCAGATGAAGAAGGATCTGATCCGACAGCTGCTGAAGGCCAACGTCCAGCTGGTGTCCACACAGAGTCTCTCTGAGGACGTCTGCAGCAGCCTGAGGGAGCTCAAGGTAGATTTAACATACAATATGAAGGAAGGAGGGAAACTACATGATGTTGAGTTCTAACATCATCCCAAATGTTTCCAACAAGAAATCCTCCAGTTTCCTCGTCTGTCTGTAACTTCAGGAGATTCAGAGAGGAAGGAAGTCTGAGAACGAGACCAAACTTAACGAGAAGACAGATTTTCAGTCAGGTCAGCCTCTGAGTGAACTCAGCACTCAGCAGAGACTCTGGTTCTGGTTCTGGTTCTCTGTCTCCTCTCTGTAACGTTACATTCATGGAGTAAAGTCCATTTCCCGTCCAGCTCCAGTCAGCAGAACAGAACCTGGAGGTCCGCTCCGGATCACTGCTACAGTCAGGCTGATCAACAGAGTGAAGAGAAATCAGCGTTTTAATCCCACAAGTTATAAAGTCGTCTCTGAGCTCTGAGTCAGTGAACGGCTCCGGATCAGAACCAGAACCTGATGAGACTCCAGGTGTTTACTCCTCCAGCAGGTCTGGATCAGCACCGACTCTCTCCTGACCGTTGAACATCTGTTGCGCTTGTAGAGATCTGGAAGAAATCACAAATCGTCTTTTCTATCTCCATCAGAACTTAGTTGTCAGTTTTTTAGTTTAATGCTCATATTTATACATTTTATTCTATATTCTGAGTTATTTCTTACAATCCACTCACTATTTTACTTCCATCGTCACATTTCTCAGTGCTGTGAAACGACTGTACGAATAAACTGTCTGATTGTGTGTTTCGCAGGAAAGAGATGTTCGGATCATCATCGGGCAGTTCGAGGAGGAGCTCACCTCTCAGGTGTTCTGCTGTGTGAGTAACAGAATCTGGCCAGAAGTTTGTGGACACCACTGACGTCTGTTTTCCTGCTTTTTGGCCTGTTAGACGTCAGGAAGGGAAATCTTAATGACACAGCACACACTGCTGTTGTAGACAACATGCACAGAGCGGTTTGTTAACCCTCAGTTCTTCTACGCTTGGAGCCGGTTCAGGCGGCTGAGACGAAGATATCATGATTAAAATCTTTTAAAATCTTTTAAAATCTTTGAATCCTCCCTCTAGTTTTCACTGCTTGAAGTAAAATGTTGACGCTTTTCAGACGACTGTGACTGAAGCTGAAAATATGTCTAGAATTACACTGTAAAACTGCAAACTTTGGTTTTGAACCCTGTAACGTTAAAAAGAAATTAAAAAAAAGATGTTTCTGCTCAGTGGGCAGATTCAAACTGTTCGGTCAACAAATAAATCAACGAACACACAAAAATGTTAATTAATCTTAATTGTACCTTTGGACACTTCATGGTATCAGTAACTTCTTCACAGCTCTTCTGTGTTCATCTGTGCCTCTATTTAAAAGTGCTGAAACAAGATGATGCTTAAATGATTCAGCAGAAATGATATCTACACAACATGTCTGATAATAAGTTCAACCACTTTGTAGAAACGAGCTGGATGTCATCAAAGAACGTTGATGTGATTTGATTTCTTGTGCATCACTTCACGCACAATTCCACCAAATGTAGACAAGTTTAAAAACACTCGCGCACCAGAAACACAGCTGACGTTTGACTGGTGCCTGCTGAGGTTCTGTTGATGGTGATCAGACGGCTGCAACACAGAACCTGCTGAAGAAGAGACGTGATGAGCAGATCAGGGTGGAGAAGATAAATATGATAATAAACCTTCTGATATTAATATGTATCATATCTGTTGTTGTCCAGCTGAGTGAAAACATCAAAGATTTATTTCAGGATGTTAGAAGAGACGATGAGGTGAGTTTGAAACAGTGACGGTGAGCAGCCACACTGAGTCTCTGCGACCTTCAGGCCTACAGGCTGAACCTGTTTGGATCTCGGTACCAGTGGATCGTCGCTGACGGAGGAGCAGCTGGGTGGAGGCTGGGCTGGCAGGAGTCCGGCTGCACCGCCCACAGTCTGCTGACGGCTGCAGACGGATCCATCAGGCTGCAGATGAGACCGCTCAGCACCAAGAACACAGCCGGAGTCTCTGGACGGGTCAGAATCCACCAACACCTTCACAGTGACAGAAGTCTGTTCTTGTTACATTATAATTCAGATCAGAAGACTAATGTGACAGCAAACCCGACACACATGAAGACAGAGAGCTGCCAATCATTAACTATACGTGACCATTCTTTGTGTTTTCTGCAGACTCCTCAGGACTACCAGGACTCCTACCTCACACAGCTGGTCCAGGAGGGGTCAAAGGTCAGCGCCCTCCACGCCTTCGCCTACGACGCTGTTTGGGTCGCCGCCAAAGCTCTGAGTCAGGTGATGGAGGCCGTGAAGCACAGAGAGAAGTACAGCGCCCAGAGAAACGTGACCGTCAGCGAGGAGGAAGCTTACAAGATGCTGCTGGAGGCCGTGAGGCAGACGCAGTTTGAAGGACTCACAGTGAGCACATTAATACACCTGAGACACACCTGAGACACACCTGAAACACACCTGAGACACACCTGAGACACACCTGAGACACACCTGAAACACACCTGAAACACACCTGAGACACACCTGAGACACACCTGAAACACACCTGAGACACACCTGAAACACACCTGAGACACACCTGAGAACACCTGTGTGATTTTTTAAGTCGTGTGTGTGGGTTATTTCAGGGTCCGGTGCTGTTTCGTAACGGGGAGAGGATGACGTCGATCGAACTGATCCAGTTTCAAGGTGCTTTAATTAACTTGATGCTCTGTGTGTGTTTATATTCACATGTTATTAATCAGCATCACGTGTGTGTGTGTGTGTGTGCGTGTGTGCGTGTGTGTGTGTGCATGTGTGTGTGTGTGTGTGTGTGCATGTGTGTGCATGTGTGTGTGTGTG
>CAEMYA010000272.1:584779-604644 GCA_903131615.1 Diplodus sargus
TGTGTGTGTGTGTGTGTGTGTGTGTGTGTGTGTGTGTGTGTGTGTGTGTGTGTGGCAGGCAGCAGTGGTGTGTTGGTCGGAGAGTTCAGTACGTCCACACAGCAGCTCAGACTGATGAACCAGCAGCTGAAGTTTAAAGGTGAGACACTAAACTCTAACTTTACATCTTATTTTGGATTTGTATAGATTAGTGATCAGTCATTGATCGGTTATTGATCAGTCATGATAAAGTGCTTGGTCCTGCAGGTCCAGGACCAGCCAGGGACCAGACTCTGGTGGTTCCCCAGCGGCAGCATGTCAGCTTCCTCCTGTACGCCGTCGTCTCCTCAGCTGCAGCCGTGACCATCATCATCACTCTGACCGTCCTCTTCCTCACCGTCATCAACCGGAAACACCGGTACAACTTCTAGAGATCCACTTCAGAGTCAGACGCTGAAGCAGAAACTCCTGGTACACATTCAAACACTCATCAGCTCCAGGTCGTGATGTGTTCTCTGCTGCAGACTGAGATCACAGCAGACGAGTTGTTGGAGACATCTGATGTTTAAATCAAGTCTCAGCTGCTTCAGTTGTTCAGCAGAATGCTGCAACTCTGTTTACTGTGAAGCTCCAGAACTGTTCTGTGGACTCCGACACTTCACTGACCAGCTGTACACGTGTGATTTTTAACGCGGGCTCTTGAGGGGATTCACTCACTTTTTGAGCCTCAAGTGGCCGTGAGAGGAACTGCAGTTAATTTATTTTATTCCAAATTCTCACTGTACATTTCTGTCTTATATGACTGATTCTGGAGTCCTGCAGCACTTTTTCCTCTTTCTTTTCTCTCACTTCTGTCTGTCTGTGTCAACCTTTCTGCCACTAAACCTGATTTCTGGTTCTTCTGTTTGTGCCTGCAGGCTGCTGAGATCCCGCAGTGGATCCCAGGACGAGCTGCTGCTGCTGGGCCTCCTGCTGTCCTCCTCCTCGGTCCTGATCTCCGGTCTGGACGGAGCCTCGCTGTCCAACCGGACCCTTGAGCTGCTCTGCTCTGTGAGTTCAGACGGCAGCGGGACACATTCATACACAGTCCTTCAGTATATTCATATACAGCTACATAAACCTGCACAAACATGTAAATATACATGTTTATTGATCAAAGTCAGATTCAACATTCTGTCCTCGTGTTGACTGAATACATTTTATATGAATCAATCATAAAAAGAATTCACAGCTGATGTAATGAGAGGATTTCTGCACATGGTGACTTTAACAAGCTGTTGGTTGAATACAAACGAGGTCTGAAGGAAAGTGTTTGTCCGGCAGGTTCGACTGTGGACTCTCTCCGTGGGACACACGGTCGGCTTCGCTGCGCTCTTCGCCAAAACATGGAGGGTTTATTTGCTGTGCAGCATCAGACAGAAGGTTAATCAGCCTCGTTGACTTCTGCATGTGTTTAAAATCACTCAGTCCTCTAACAGTGAGGTGTCTCTGTGACTCACAGCAGCGGCAGCGAGCAGGCTGTGTGGTGCTCTGGATGCTCCTGCTCGACGTGTTTGTTCTCACCAGCTGGCAGATCCTGGACCCTCTCAGATGGGTGCAGCAGCATCACGCAGAGGTAAAGGAACAGTTCTCCCACAATTCAAAGTTCAGCCATTATCCAAAACTTAATCAAATCTTTGCAGAATCAACTGTTAGCACTTCATGTTAGCAGTGAACCTGTGGACGTTCAGACAGCTGTCACTGGATCACTGAAGAAAACTTAGAACATGATGTTTCTCAGGCAGGTTCTGCTCATGTGAGGAGAGACTTTTTGAGGATTTCTGGAGCTTCACAGTAAAACAGAGTTGCAGCATTCTGCTGAACAACTGAAGCAGCTGAGACTTGATTTAAAACAGAGAAACAACAAAGAAACATTAGATGTCTCTAACAGCGAGAGAACACATCACAACCTGATCTCAGAACAGATTTACACCTTTATCAACATGAAGTCAGCTGAGCTAACAATGTTAGCAACAGGTAGCTCTGCTGAGCTAACAGTGTTAGCATGCACCCCGTCTATTCTTTGTTTTTTCTATAAAATATGTGACCCTGGTGATACTACGAGCAAAGTTGTTGTGTCAAACCTTCTTAGTGTTTTAAAAATAGAGATTTTGATGCTATCGTAAAAGTGCCCGTAGCACTCCCATTGAAAATGAGTTTGACCCGAAAATGAAAATACGGTCAATCTTAAAAGTGCCTCTTTCATTGTAATTATGCTTTTACACAAGTTGCATTTCGGTGATAGTTTCACTTTAAGACGCTGGGCAGTAAAAAGTATTTAGTTTGTGGAGTAAAAGTACCACCGGAGGAGCAGGAAGTGAAGACTCGGATGTGATAGTTGTGTGTGTTGTTGTCTCTCAGGTGTTCTGTGTGTTTCCTGTTGTTTGTTTCAGAGCGACGCGGACGCTCAGGACGCCGTCGTGCGTCCGTACTCTGAACACTGCAGCAGCATCAACATGGAGCTGTGGCTCACTGCTGCCTGCGGGTACAAGGGACCTGTGATGGTCAGGACCGACACCACGCCACAGCTAACGTTACAGCACAGCTAACGTTACACCACGCCACAGCTAACGTTACAGCACAGCTAACGTTACAGCATATCACAGCTAACGTTACACCACACCACAGCTAACCACAGCTAACGTTACACCACACCACAGCTAACGTTACAGCACATCACAGCTAACGTTACACCACACCACAGCTTACGTTACACCACACCACAGCTAACGTTATACCACACCACAGCTAATGTTACATCACATCACAGCTAACGTTACATCACAGCTAACGTTACAGCACACCACAGCTAACGTTACACCACACCACAGCTAACGCTACACCACATCACAGCTAACGTTACAGCACATCACAGCTAACATTACACCACACCACAGCTAATGTTACATCACATCACAGCTAACGTTACATCACATCACAGCTAACGTTACACCACAGCTAACGTTACACCACACCACAGCTAACGTTACACCACATCACAGCTAACGTTACACCACACCACAGCTAACGTTACACCACATCACAGCTAACGTTACACCACAATGTTACACCACATCACAGCTAACGTTACACCACATCACAGCTATCGTTACACCACAGCTAACGTTACAACACATTCAGTCCGCAGCCACACTCGCTCCCTCACAAAGACTCAATTTCAATTTCACACCAGAAAACTGAAAAGTTTCCATTCTCAGATTTTTACCATCAGTGAGGAAACATCACGCTGGACTTTTCTCTCAACAGTGACTTTATTTATCACTGTAAAATGTCTGTGTTGAAAAATGGACTGATATTGTATAATTGACGTTAGATTTAGAGCTGCACATCGTGTGTTTGCATTAAAACAGAACGCTGGGTTTCTTTCAGGGCCTGGGCTGTTTCCTGGCCTGGAGCATCAGGGCTGTGCAGGCGGACCACGTCAGCAGCGAGCGCCTCACCCTCAGTGTGTTTGCTGTGATGGTGTTCAGCGTGTCAGGAGTGTCAGGATCGCTGCTGACGACCCACAATCCTCCTCTTCAGTTCTGTCTGACCAGCAGCCTCATCCTCTGCTGTCACATGTTCGTCCTGAGCTCAGTGTTCGGACCAAAGGTCAGTGTCCCGCCAGGTCCGGATCAGAACTGTAACATCCACCTTGAGTGATTGTTTAGAGTTGTTGACATTTACATGCGTTCTGATGTGATGTCACTTCCTGCTTCATATGAAACACCTGTGTCCTCGGTGTGTCTTGGGGGCGTTCACACCTGTGGTACCGGGCCTGAACGGGGACTTTTTCCTGCGTTGTTGTTTCGTTGCAGTTGCTGCTGGTGCAGAGTGAAGCTGCAGAGGGGGATGAAGGTGAAGACGAGGAGCAGCTGAACCTGTTGAACCAGGAGCTGAAGAGTCAAACTGCGCAGGTGAGGTCAGAAACATTGATGAAACGTGTGATGCAACATGAATGAACCCTGCGGTGCCGTGTGTGTTCTGGTCTCTGCAGCTCGACGTGGAGATAGAAACCATCACGATGCAGCTCTGCGACACGTCCGAGTCACTGAGGACAGAGAAACACGACGGTAACAAACACGAGTCCAGACTCGATGTTTTCACCTCATCAGCAACGGGTCAGAACCTTCTTCTCTGACGACTGTTTTCTCTCCTGCAGGTGACATCAGGTGTGTGACGTCGACTCACGTAGCTCAGGTGTGTCCTGAGAGGAAACCTGCGAGTCCAGACGGCATCAACTCTCCTGAGCAGTGAGTCCAAACACCCACAGTGGACCAGAACATCTGACCAGAACTGTCCCGACAGAACCAGATTAAAGTTTAAAGGAGCAGTCTGTAGATTAAAGGTTCAGTCTGTAAATGAAAGGTTCAGTCTGTAGATTAAAGGTTCAGTCTGTAGATTAAAGGAGCAGTCTGTAGATTAAAGGAGCAGTCTGTAGATTAAAGGAGCAGTCTGTAGATTAAAGGTTCAGTCTGTAGATTAAAGGAGCAGTCTGTAGATTAAAGGAGCAGTCTGTAGATTAAAGGTTCAGGCTGTAAATGAAAGGTTCAGTCTGTAGATTAAAGGAGCAGTCTGTAGTTTAAAGGTTCAGTCTGTAGATTAAAGGTTCAGTCTGTAGATTAAAGGAGCAGTCTGTAGATTAAAGGAGCAGTCTGTAGTTTAAAGGTTCAGTCTGTAGATTAAGGAGCAGTCTGTAGATTAAAGGTTCAGTCTGTAGTTTAAAGGTTCAGTCTGTAGATTAAAGGTTCAGTCTGTAGATTAAAGTTCAGTCTGTAGATTAAAGGTTCAGTCTGTAGATTAAAGGAGCAGTCTGTAGATTAAAGGTTCAGTCTGTAGATTAAAGGCTCAGTCTGTAGATTAAAGGAGCAGTCTGTAGATTAAAGGAGCAGTCTGTAGTTTAAAGGTTCAGTCTGTAGATTAAAGTTCAGTCTGTAGATTAAAGGTTCAGTCTGTAGATTAAAGGTTCAGTCTGTAGATTAAAGGAGCAGTCTGTAGATTAAAGTTCAGTCTGTAGATTAAAGGTTCAGTCTGTAGATTAAAGGAGCAGTCTGTAGATTAATGTTCAGTCTGTAGATTAAAGGTTCAGTCTGTAGATTAAAGGAGCAGTCTGTAGATTAAAGGTTCAGTCTGTAGATTAAAGGAGCAGTCTGTAGATTAAAGGTTCAGTCTGTAGATTAAAGGAGCAGTCTGTAGATTAAAGTTCAGTCTGTAGATTAAAGGAGCAGTCTGTAGATTAAAGGTTCAGTCTGTAGATTAAAGGAGCAGTCTGTAGATTAAAGGTTCAGTCTGTAGACTAAAGGAGCAATCTGTAGTTTAAAGGAGCAGTCTGTAGATTAAAGGTTCTGTCTGTAGATTAAAGGTTCTGTCTGTAGATTAAAGGTTCAGTCTGTAGTTTAAAGGTTCAGTCTGTAGATTAAAGGAGCAGTCTGTAGATTAAAGGTTCAGTCTGTAGATTAAAGGTGCAGTCTGTAGATTAAAGGTTCAGTCTGTAGATTAAAGGTTCTGTCTGTAGATTAAAGGAGCAGTCTGTAGATTAAAGGTTCAGTCTGTAGATTAAAGGTTCAGTCTGTAGTTTATTATTATTTTTTTATATACTGTTTCAAATCCCACAAGAGGAAATCTTTTTTCCACCCACACACACACACACACACACACAAACACACACACACACACACACACACACACACACTCACACACACACACACACTCACACAGTGTATAGAGGAGATGAGTTAAGGGGCTGCCACACATGCTATTGCGTCCAACGAACAGTGTTAGGGGTCGGTGCCTTGCTCCAGGGCACCTAGGATGTGAACTAGCATTCTCCTACTACTAGTCCACATCATAAGTAATAAGTAAGTGTGGCAGCAGTTGAAGCAGACGCGATGCTCGCTGTGTTTCTGTAGCTTCACCTCTTTCCTGTCGTCTCTCTCAGCGTGTGGCGCCGCCTGTCGGTGCAGCTGCCCATCCTCCATCACTCCTACCTGCCCGCCGTCGGAGGCATCAGCGCCAGCAGCTCCAGTCTGTTCAGCAGCCGGGAAGCTTTCGTTCACCGCGACGTGCTGACGACCTGCTGACGACCTGCTGTACGCCTGATGCCACGCAGTCGGGCCACGTTACTGCTGAACCAATCAGACGGCTGCTGGGACCGTCACCAAAACACACACAGAAAAATGAAAAATATATAGAAATATAAAGATGTCACAGTTCATGTTTTACCATTAAAATCTTTTCTATGATAAAGCTGCTGAGAGTCTGTGGGATATTTTACAATGATAACCTCCTCTAAAAATGATTATTAGTAATTTGATATTAAATATACTCCAGTATTAACAGTATGTATGTACTGTAT
This sequence comes from Diplodus sargus, assembly GCA_903131615.1. NCBI lineage: Eukaryota > Metazoa > Chordata > Actinopteri > Spariformes > Sparidae > Diplodus > Diplodus sargus. Next base: position 591,153 of record CAEMYA010000272.1, read on the forward strand.
ACTACGGGTCGACTGATTATCAGAATCACTTTTTTTTATCTGATTCATTTTAAAATGTGCTTTGGCTCTGATGCAGCATGTAATCTGTAAAGTAACTAGTAACTAAAGTTATCAGAACAAGCAAGCTCTGTTTCTTCAGGACAGCACAATGAAGAAACACAGATCAGGAGGACTTTTCTCCCGGCCTCCCCTGGACTCTGCATGGACCCCAAAGAGTCTCTGAGAACATTTCTTCTCAAGAGTTGATGAAGGAGGACGTCATTGAGGAAGCTCATGAGTCTTCAGAAGAACTGAAGGAGAAATTGATGGACGATACTGTTGAGGACATGGTAGAGTTCCTGCTGTCTGAAAGGAAAGTTTCTTCCTGCCTTTCTTTTTCCTCATTTCTTCCTTCCTTCCTACTAGCCTTTTTCTTTCTTTCTTTCTTTCTTTCCTTCTTTCTTTCTTTCTTTCTTTCTTTCCTGACAAGAAGGAAGGAAGAAAAAGAAAGAAAAGCAGACCGGATGGAGTACAGAGGACGACGCAGAAGCTCACGGCAGACTTGAGGAGGACCGTCTTTATGTTGAAATGAGTTGATGGACACACAAGTGGTCAGTCTGAAGGAGTCACAGAGTGAGCTGCAGCAGACTAACACCAAGCTGACAGTCACCACCAGTGAAATGACTGCTGACCTTGGAGAGCACAAGAAGGTGATAGAGAAGCTCCAGAATGATCTGGCAGCGTCCTCGAGTCAGCTCGATGCCCAACAGGCTGAGAGCGAGAGAAGACCGGTGCAACTTCACCATGAGTCAGAAGAAAAGACCTCGTGTGAGAAGCATTGTCTCGAGCTTAGAGGAGCTGCTGTGGCCCTGCGGAGAGCTCTGAGCAGCCAGTCCAGAACCAAACTCTCAGCTCAGTCACATCAACCAGTCTGGTGACCACCAGCAGACAACGGACCAGGACCAGAACACAGAGGCTCTGAACCCTGATCCCTCCAGGAAGAACCTCCATCAGGAGTTCTGACCACAATGGAGCGTTGGACCATTCTTTCTTTCTTTCTTTCTTTCTTTCTTTCTGTTAAAGAACAGGTCTGCAGTAAGGACATTGAACTTTTAGCTGTTAGCATGAGGCCGTACTACCTCCCGAGGAAGTTCACACAGGTGATTATGTTTGCTGTGTACATCCCCCCCTCTGCTAATGCTGATGCAACTTGTGATGTTCTTCACTCAGTCACAGCTCACTGCAGACACAGCACCCACAGGCCCTCTTCCTCATCTCTGGAGACTTCATTCATGCCTCCTTGTCCTCCACCCTGCCCACATTCACACAGTATGTCACCTGCCACACCAGAGACAATAAAACACTGGACTTATTGTATGCCAACAGCAAGGAGGCATACAACTCATCTCCCCTCCCTCCCCTGGGAAGATCTGACCACAACCTGGTGCATCTCCTGCCTGTTTACAAGCCCCTCGTAAACAGGCAACCAGTGGAAATCCGCACAGTTAAAGCAGGACTGAGGAGTCTGAGGAGGCTCTGAGGGACTGCTTTGACTCAGCTGTGTGGGAAGAACTGTGTGTTTCTCATGGGGAGGACATCGACAGTTTAACAGACTGCATAACGGACTATATAAACTTCTGTGTTGATAACACTGTACCCACCAGGACTGTACGGTGTTTTTCTAACAGCAAACCCTGGATTAATCCTGACATAAAGGCCCTTCTTAAGGAGAAAAAGGGGGCCTTTAGGTCAGGAAACAAGGAGGAGCTGAAGGCTGTGCAGAAGGAGCTGAGGAAGAAGATCAGAGAGGGGAAGAACAGCTACAGGAGGAAGATGGAGAACCACCTGCAGCAGAGGAATGTCAGTGGAGTCTGGAAAAGCCTTAAAACCATCTCAGGGCAGAGGACTCCAGACTAGCAGGCTGCAGGGGATCAGACGTGGGTGAACGACATAAACCTGTTTTTCAACAGGTTTGATCAGAAAGCTGGGAAAAGTGCCACTGCTGTGAAAAACCTCCTGCGTGGTACCAGAACCAAAGATCCCTCACCCTAAAGACTTCAACAGCTACAGACCAGCTGCTCTCACTACACCTGATGAAGACCCTGGAGCGGCTGGTCCTCGTCCATCTCCGCCCTCTGGTGGGTCCTTTTATCAACCTGGCATCAGAGTGGACGAAGCCACCATCTTCCTCCTGGACAGATCACTGTCTCACCTGGAGAAGCCTGGAAGCTCTGTGAGGATCATGTTCTTTGATTTCTCCAGTGCTTTCAACACTATACAGCCTGCACTCCTGGGGGACAAGCTGGAGCTGGCAGGGGTGAACCAACACCTCACATCCTGGATCCTGGATTACCTCACTAACCAGCCACAGTATGTGAGGACTCGGGACTACGTGTCTGACACAATAATCTGCAGTACGGTGGCCCACAGGGAACGGTCCTGGTCCCTTTCCTGTTCACCCTGTACACCGCAGACTTCTACCACCAATCACCACACAGCCATATACAAACGTTTTCTGACGACTCTGCTGTCGTTGGCCTCATCAGGGACGGGGACGACGGAGCCTACAGAGAACTTATTCAGGACTTTGTGGACTGGTGCCAGCAGAACCACCACCAGCTCTTCGGTCTTCCCGGTATTGAGCTGGTGGTGGATTTCTGCAGGCACGAATAACCTGCACACACGTGAACATCCTGGGAACGGACATTGAGATGGTGACATCTTACAGAACCTGGGAGTTCACCTGAACAATAAACTGGACTGGACTGATAACACTGCAGCGACATACAAGAAAGGTCAGAGCAGACTGTATCTGCTGAGGAAGCTCAGGTCCTTTGGACTGCATGGGGAACTCCTGACTTCTTTCCTATCTAAGCACTGGGCAGCTCCTTCAGCGATATACCCCAATGTGAGAAGCAGAGGTATCACAGGTCCTTCCTTCCTGCTGCTGTCAGACTGTACAGGCAGCACTGCTCCCAGTAGACCATGTGCACTATGTCATGAAAGAACCCATCAACACATGCACATTTAGTTGATCATCTAGTCGGTGTCCTCGACCAGAGGCACTGCCTCAGATTTGGAGTCGGTCCCGCGGTGTGAACGCTGTCAACTGCTCCCTCAGGATGGGTTCACCAGTTTCAACATGTTGGACAGGCTATCATAAACACAGTTTAAACAAGGTCATAAACTCCTGTGTTGACTTGTTCTTTGCTCATGTCTTGTGTAATAAAAATAATTAAAAAAACACCATTTGGAGGTTAACAAGGTTCAAAACTTGATTTTCTTTGGAGGGGTCTTTAAAATAAGTAACTGACTTTGCGGGCTCGTTCCTTAATCAGAAGTCCAACACTGTGGAGCAATAATGTAAAGTCTCCTGTTGTAATTACAAAGGCCTGAATATAAAGTGTCGCCCAGTCTGAACATCCAGCAGACGCAGTGCTGTCAGCGTCTCATTGGACCTGGCTGCTGCAACCAGAATCTCTTTATTTAAGAGTTACGTAAATGCAATTCTGTTAATTGTGGGGAAGCACCTAAAGTCAAATATGTCCTTAAACCCCAAATTAAAGTTAAGGGAGTTAAAGTCAAAGTTTGCTGAGGTGAGTTTTTTCACAGGTGATGAAATCTGGGCTTTTTCAGTGTGTGGAAACATCAGCTGCAGCCGGCCAGGTGACCCGTGACGTTACTCATTAACAGAGCAAGAGGACGTAAATACTGAGCGGGTCCAAACAGGGAGGAGAGTCTGGACGCTATAAATTCTGCCTGAGCTGTGAAACAAAGCAGATTATAATCCAACATGTTTTCCGGCACCATGCTGCTGTCTGCTGTGGTTCTGACCCTGCTGGCTGTGACTGTGGAGGCGTCGACTGGAGGCGGTGAGTCACTTTCACCCGTCTGAACACTTCTGTACATTCACTCCAGGTGGCTGTATATTCCAAGATTTCAGAGACAAACATGCTTTTTATGTCTCTACGTTTCTGCAACTGCTTCAGAAGTTTAACTGCAGACATCAACACAATCACAACATGAATCTACTTCCTGATCTTTGCAGCTGTGTGAGTCACTCTGTGGAGGTTGTGCATGTTCACAGCACAGGTAACATTAATGTGACTGATGTGTTCCTCTGACAGGCACTCCAAACTACAGCTACGACCTGTCGGGGGCGGACCTGACGAGGCTCTACAACTCTCCGGTGTACAAGGCGGAGAGGATGAAGAGGCCGCTGGAGGGAACTCGCTTTGTGCTGGGTGCAATCAGCCACTCTGGAGTCAGGTCAGTCTGCAGCACCTGTGGTTCTGATCCAGGTCCAGATTCCTCACAGGTGAGATGACCTTTAAACGACAGACTCATCAAGGAACTGACATCTTTTGTTCCTCAGAGTGACGCTGGCCGACGGCAAGCAGTGGCTCATCCACAAAGGAGGCGGATTCGGCATCTCCTCTGACACGGTGGTCGTCGACGCTCGACACATGAGTCGAGACTGGAAGGTAAATCTTCATGTTTGATGACAGGTCACAGGATGAAGGCTCAGACTCTTCTGATCTGCTGTTTCTCTCCTCGCAGGTTGTTAAAGAAGGAAACTTCCTGGGGAGGAAGACCGTCGCTGACTTTGTGGAGACCGGCGGCTCAGACTACAATTGGCTCTTTGATAACTGTCACTGGGCGTCTATTCGCATGATGAATCAGTAAACATGACATCTGTGAGGTTTCTCTGCTGATCACATAATAAATGCGGAAACTCAAACAGACTTGTGTCATTGATCCTCCTGTCGGGACGAGAGACTCTCCTATAAGACACATTTTGACTTCTTACCTTTTAGCATTTATATTTCACATTTATATTTCATATTTATATTTCATATTTAACATTTAGCATTTATATTTAAATTCAACATTTATATTTATATTTAACAATTAACATTTAGATTTTACATTTAGATTTAACATTTATATTTAAATTTAACATTTAGATTTAAATTTAACATTTAGATTTAACATTGACATTATATTGCTGTAAGTCTGGTCAAAATTAACATAAAAAAATTCACATCTATTTTTTTAATGTGTTTTTTTGCTAAATGTGGCAGAAGGTAACTGTTTATTTTAACATGCTCAATTTTACACTCGGCACCCCATAAGTGAAGGGTGAGCAGGGACAGTACCAACAAATGTAGTCATTGAATAACTTAATATCCCAACTTGGCTTGATTCAATGTTCCTTGATAACTTTGACTTGTCTGCAGCGCCGCCCGGAGGATAAAGACTGAAGGTGTTCGCCCAACGCTTGGAGGATCTCCTACATTTCTATCTCTGTCTCTTTTGGAGCTTCCTTATATTTAAATGCCACTACTTTAGTTTTTCTCTACACTTTACTTTTATTCCCGACTTTCAGATTTCCATGAGTACTTCCGTCCTCTGAGATACTTTGAGGATGTGACAGCAGCTGTGTCAGAGCTCAGAGACAAACTACAGGACGTCCTGAGAGAGACATGGACCAACATCTCACTGACAGAGACTCAAGTGGATGTTTTACTGCCACAACCAGAGAACAAGACCAGAGCTGGATTCTTAAGATATTCATGTGAAATCACACTGGATCCAAACACAACTTACAGACATCTGTTACTGTTCGATGGAAACAGAAAAGCAACAAGAACAAAAGTGTTACAGATTCATTCTGCTCACCCAGACGGGTTCACTAACAGTACTCAGGTTCTGACTGGACGGTGTTACTGGGAGGTGGAGTGGGACGATGCAAAGTGTGGAGTTGGTGTCAGAGTCGCCTACAAGAGTTTCAGCAGAGATGTGAGCGAGGATGAATGTAGATTTGGTCGAAATGATAAATCTTGGGTGTTGGATTGTTCCAGGAGCAGTTATGAGTTTTATCACAACAACGTCAACACTCCCGTCTCAGGTCCTCCGTCCTCCAGAGTTGGAGTGTACCTGGATCACAGTGCAGGTATTCTGTCCTTCTACAGCGTCTCTGACACCACGACTCTCCTCCACAGAGTCCAGACCACATTCACTGAACCTCTCTATGCTGGATTTAGGATCCTTACAGAAGCTCTGCTGAGTTCTTTTAACTCAAATAGACAAAAGCTATTAAAGTGACAGGTTTGAATTTTCTCAATAAAATGTCTGTTAGTTTACATCCTGCCACAAACGAGGAAACATAATCGTGATTTAGTTCCACTGACGAGAGTTTTGCAGTAACAGAACTATTTTCTGCAGGAACGAGTCCAGAAACCCAGACGTGACTCAACGTTTCACTTCTGCTCACTCGTCTCGAAGTTGAAGTTTTTCAAAAGGTTTTCCGTCAGTAAATACTTCACACTGAAACATTTACATGTCTCAAAAACAGCCTCTCTGTGTTCATACTCATGCTCCTGCAAACTACTCAAGCTTTTATACATTTGTAGTGAAAGGTGTCAGGTGCAGGACGCTTATTGGTGGAGATGTTAAAGTCGTACAACTGTGATTGAGTTTATAACATTAATGTTTCACTTTTGTGATACTTTACAGTCTTCAGAGGTTTGTGATCGATCATTAACCAGCTCTGTTGTGCTCACGTCCTGTTCAGCGTCGATCTGAACATTTACTGCTGCAGCTTCACACGTAAAGCTTTTAGTTCAAAACATGTAAGCAATGAGCGAACGCTATGATCAGAGTGAAGAAACAACAGTGTTGGCTGATTACGTTTGTTGTTTCTGTTTGTTATCACATTTTTGCACCAAGTTCTTTATTTGTGCTCTCGACATCAGTGAAAATGAGCTCAGCCTCAGTGATTTTTTGAGATTTAAATAAGAGTTTGACCTCGTGGCGACTGGCGGCTCCAACTACAATTTCCTCTTTGAAAACTGTCACTGTCAGGGCGTCGTCAGGGATTTTGGGCCCCATGAAAAGAAATATAATTGGGCCCTTGTATAGACCGGCAAAACAATAAGATGCTGTTTTATACAAAACTATGCATTTTAATGATATTGTTGACTATCATTCCCATATTTGTGAAAAGAACTACATGACAGTTTTCGTGCACGTCTAATTTATCTCCACAGCTGTAGACTCACAGGTGGTGTACAGAACAATACATGTATGAGGCTGTATGGTCGTTGTGATTTAATCTTCTGATTTCCAGAAAATACAAACATTTCTCTGATTGTACTGAGAGTTGTATTGAGTCACACAGTCTGCATGCAGCAGAAATGTTCTCCTCTGTTCTTACTGCAAAGCAGGAAGGTGAGAGTAACAAACTACTGACCAAACATTCTATTTTAGTGATAGCTGAATTTGAACTATATTATATATACACACATACATATGCTCTTTTTTATTTCAGAACTGTTTTTAATACATGAAAATCATTCTGAAACACATATGGATTAGAGGCAATTTGTATTTTATAACTCTGTTTTCACCCTCTGAAAATGACGGTGGATCATCTGGCATTAACATTACTGTCTTCTAAAGGTTGTCACAGGCTCAGTGTTTAGGTTTATTTAAGCCATAAGCATCATAGAAATCTTGAAATTGGAATGAATCGCTGATACCAAACATGTCATGCTAGCTCACAGGAAAGGAGCTAAATATCACTCCAAATCTGGACTGTTTTTACCGTGAGGTCCGCGGCCTCAGTGTGACATGATGACTTGTAATAATAACTTTCAGTCAGCACTTAATGAGGGATGAGATGAGGATGAGGAACCTGCTGCTGCTCAAACTAAGAAACTGGATTCATGGCTGTCTGACTGCCTTCAATCTTTACAGCTGCTGATATTATTAATCAGCTCTAACTGTTCTTAAACTGTGCAAGCTGTGAACAGTGCTCACCTTTCTTTGGAAAGAAATGTGTGAGGAGTTGTCTTCCCTCTCCTTGCTTTCTTTCCCTTTCTGCCTTTTCCTTTCCTTTAAGGCTCCCTGATGTTGTTTTCTTGGGTAAAGACGTGTTGATGAGCTGCAGCAACTCGCTCATCAAGATGTTTGTGACGCATCTTTCCTGAACCATTCTGTGCTGTGAGGGGTGAGCGGGGCCTCAGACAGCCTCCACTGTTTGTTTATATAGAGTAAAGTCTCTCATCAGATTTATTCTGCCAAGTTTGAGTTAGTTATGACAATAATTACTTAGAAATAAAAAATAAAATAAAAACCACATTTTATTTCAGGCCTTTCGAGGGCCCCGTCCCCCACTGGGGCCCTGCTGATCAGTCCCACTTTCCCCCAGTTCGATGCTCCTGCTGGGCGTCTATTCACATGATGGATCAGTAAACATGACGTCTGTAAAGTTTCTCTGCTGATCACATAATAAATGTGGAAACTCAAAGAAGACTTGTGTCATTGATCCGCCTGTCGGGACGAGAGACTCTTAGATACATTTTGACTTCTTGCCCTATAAATATGACTTTTTGTCTCATGATTATGACTTTTTATATTATAATGTTGATGGTTTTTTATCTGGATATCAACCTTTTATTTAATAATTATAACTTATAACTTATATTTTTGACTAGTTTATCATGTGTTGACGTCCTAGTCCATACATTTATAAATAAGTATGGCTTTTTGTCTACTTTAAGCCCATTATTATGACTTTTGTATGATATTTTTGACTTTGTATTTCAAAACTTTGCCTTTTTACTAATAATTTAGATTTTTAAATGTCATAATTAGGATTTGATCATATTTACGACTTACCATGTGAAAACTTTTCCATCAAGCTTTTGGTTTAATTTAAGAGTCACGCAAATGCAATTCTGGGAAATGTGGAGAAGCACTTGTGACGTTACTCATTAACAGAGCAAGAGGATGTAAATACTGAGCGGGTCCAAACAGGGAGGAGAGTCAGGACGCTATAAATTCCGTCCGAGCTGATAAACAAAGCAGATTACTATCCAACATGTTTTCCAGCAGCAAGACTCCAGGTCGGTGTATATTTCAAGATTTCAGAGACAAACATGCTTTTTATGTCTCTACATTTCTGCAACTGCTTCAGAAGTTTAACTGCAGACATCAACACAATCACAACATGAATCTACTTCCTGATCTTTGCACTTGTGTGAGTCACTCTGTGGAGGTCATTCAGGTTCACAGAACAGGTAACATTAATGTGACTGATGTGTTCCTCTGACAGGATCTCCAAACTACAGCTACGACCTGTCGGGGCCGGACCTGACGAGGCTCTTCAACTCTCCAGTGTACAAGGCGGAGAGGATGAAGAGGCCGATGGGGGGAAGTTCCTCTGCGGCGGGACCAATCAGCCACTCTGGAGTCAGGTCAGTCTGCAGCACCTGTGGTTCTGATCCAGGTTCAGATTTCTCACAGGTGGAAGATGACAATGGATGTTTTCTGTCCGTAGTACATCTGAAGTTCAGAAGTTTATGTACAATATGAAAGACTTGACCACCTGTCGAATACATACTCAGAACACAGGGGGCAGTGTATCACCAGGCTAAACGCTAACTGCTGCTAACTATTGCTGCAGTTAGCTTGTTGGCTCAGTTAGCCATTCCTCTGGGAGTCTGAATGGGGAGCTTGGAGCCTCAGGGGAGTGTTGGTGTATCAGGGCGTGAACATTAGCTTTGCTTTAGCATGCTAACTTCAATGAATAACTCCACAACACAACACAACACAACACACAGACATCATCACTTCAGAACTGTTATCTCTTCACAGTCTGCAGATGTTGTTGTGTTTCCAACATTACACATGGACACACAGTGTGCAGGTACCTCCAGCACCTTGATGAGAAGTTTGTTTGTTCCTCAGAGTGACGCTGGCCAACGGCTCTCAGTGGCTCATCCACAAAGGAAAAGGATTCGGCATCTCCTCTGACACGGTGGTCGTCTCTGCTCGACACATGAGTCAAGACTGGAGGGTAAATATTCATGTCCATGTTTGATGACAGGTCACAGGATGAAGGCTCAGACTCTTCTGATCTGCTGTTTCTCTCCTCGCAGGTTGTTAAAGAAGGAAACTTCCTGGGGAGGAAGACCGTCGCTGACTTTGTGGAGACCGGCGGCTCAGACTACAATTGGTTCTTTGATAACTGTCACTGGGCGTCTATTCGCATGATGAATCAGTAAACATGACATCTGTGAGGTTTCTCTGCTGATCACATAATAAATGTGGAAACTCGAAGAAGACTTCATTCATAGTGTCATTGATCCTCCTGTCGGGACGAGAGACTCTCTTATAAGACACATTTTGACTTCTTACCTTATAATTATGGGTTAGGGTTTGATACTTAATTCTGAGTTATCACTTTACATCGTACAGTATATCTTTGACTATTTATCTCACATTTGTGCTGCACTACTTTTTATTCCATAGATCTGTCTTTATACCTCCTAATTTTGACTTTTGCCTCATAAATATGACTTTTTGTCTCATTATTATGACTTTTTATGTCATAATGTTGATGTTTTTTTTTTTATCTGGATAACAACTTTTAATTTAATAATTATAACCTGTAACTTTTTTTAACTACAACTGCATTCATAAATAAATTAGGGCCGGGACTCGATTAAAAAAATTAATCGAATTAATCAGAGGCTTTGTAATTAATTAATCGAAATTAATCGCATTTTAATCGCATATAAATATTTGACCTGAGAACAGTGAGAAGCAATTTTTTTCACATGGATTTTAGTATACCATTGAATAACGACTGAATACATCAGCTTAAGCAACAAAACATTGTTTGTTTGTTTGTTTTCCAAGACCAACAGACCAGTGCAATTTTTGCCATAAAGTGTAGCAATAGCATATTTAGGAATACATTTCAGAGATTCAGGTAGCCTATAGGTAGGTAGACCTTATGTAAACTATAACACTTTGTTTTGGGTCCTTGTACTCGGAGTCGAGCTGACGTCCACGCTAGCTCCCACGCTAACGCTAGCTGCTATATGCTTAGCATTAGGTGATATCTGAGGCTTGATATGCTGCGGTGACACGCAAACTCCTTCTTGCATAATTTGCACACAGCCGTGCTCTTGTCTACGCTGCCATCCGTCCGCTTTTTAAAGCAAAGTTTCCCATCCACGGGGCGACCAAAGCGTCTCATCTGCTTCTTCATTCATTGTTGTTGTCTGAAGTCATGAATGCTATGCATGAACTATAGTTGGTGCTCCAGTATAATCGGTACCCCTGAAACTCATCCAGTGAGAAACGTTCCGCGGTGCAAAAATAAGTGCGATAAAAATTTGTTAATTTTTTTAAGGCGTTAATTTTTGTGTAATTAATTAATCGTAATTAACGCGTTAAAGTCCCGACCCTAAAATAAATGACTTTTTATCTTCTCTTATTTCTACTTTTCATCCAATTATTATGACTTTTGTATGATACTTTTGACTTTGTATTTCAAAGATTTGACTTTTTAGCTAATAATTTAGATTTTTAAATCTCATAATTAGGATTTGATCATATTTACGACTTACCATGGGAAAACTTTTCCATCAAGCTTTTGGTTTAATTCATTTTTTCTGGTTCAATCAACAGCGATGCTTCATATTCTATAAGCTCATCCTGTGTTTGAACCACATATCTGTAACAAGTCAGAAAAACAGCTTCCAGCTCTCTGATGAAGCACTTTACAGCTGATCCAGGTGCATGAACGCGGTCAAATAGATAAAGATGCTAGTGAATATGGGGCGCCGATTCTAAAGTTGAGCATGCTAAAAAAACAGCAACTTTTTGCCACAATTAGGAAAAAACCCTATTAAAAAAACAGATGTTTCTGTGTTACTTTTGACCTAAATCTAAATCTTAAATATCAAAGTAAATGTTAAATTTAAATATAAGTGTTGAATATAAATCTAAAACTAAATGTTCAATACATTTTAGTCTAAATGTTAAATCTAAATGTCATGGGTGAAACAAAATATTTAGCTAATATGCAAATTCTCACTGCCTGTCACCGGAAGTACAAAAATAAAAGCTACCGAGTGCTTCGGTGGCTGCTGTAGCTGTCGCCAGCCCTTTTCACACAGAGATGCCACATCATCAGTGTTGTTTGTTAACACAGAGCCAAGCAGCGCTGGCATGAAGACGAACTGCTGTGTAATTCAAACAGAAAGCCGGCGCTGCAGCTCCTAAAGAGGCGTGACGGTACACGTCATGATGACGATGTCTGTGTTTTTTCAGGGTGTTTCCTCGGTGTCCCCGTGTTAATCTAAACATGAACTTGCTGACAGTTTATAATCATATGGATGCTGTTATAATGTATTGGGATTGAGATCCTGACCCATCAAACATCATGCTGCTTGTCTCTGTGTGAACAAACAACAGTGGAGAATTGGCAAACCGCGGCAGTAAGCGGCCTCAGTCAAAAGTTCTACTGTCACTGTTGTTGCAGAAGCATTGCTAAACCTCTGTATTGCTGCAAAAACGGCCCTACTAATGTTTCCAGCTAAGTTGCTGGACATGGTGGCAGGCAACATAAGAGCACAGTGCAGCGCAATCACTCCGCCTGACTACCCGAAGAAGACTATGAATAGCGCTTGTTGAGCTTCAATGAGATTTTATTTTGGTACTTCCAGTGACTGACAGTGTAAATTTGCACATAAGCGAAATATTTAACTTCACCCCGATATTTAGATTTAACATTTGGCATTTAGATTTAGATTTAACTTTTATCATTCATATTTCAATTTAGTATTTGTATTTATAATTAACATTTATATTATGTTATATTTGACATTGATATTTATATTCAGAATCAGAATCAGAATGAGATTTATTGCCAGGTTTTTACACAAACGAGGAATTTGTCTAGGTGCAACGTGCTTAAATATACAATCACACAAAAAATAAAAAGATAACTATGTAAATCACTCAGAAATGTACAGTCATACAAAAAACACACAAGAATAAAATACCTTTTTAAAAAATATAATATAGATAAATACAAATAAGAATAGAAATAAGACAGATAAGAAAAGATACAGAACTGTACAGAAGACGGGAGTGCATTAATGTAATGCATATATGTAGGTCGGATATAAGAGTCAGTGTCGGTGGGGAATTCGAGACTTGTTAATGAGGCCAGCTGCAGACAGGAAACAACTGTTTTTGTGACGAGAGGTTTTGGTTCTGATGGACCGCAGCCTCCTGCCAGAGGGGAGGGGTTCAAAGAGTTTGTGGCCGGGGTGTGAGGGGTCAGCCACAGTCTTGCCTGAACGCCTCAGGGTCCTAGAGACGTACAGGTCCTGGAGGGATGGCAGGTTGCAGCCGATCGCCTTCTCAGCGGAACGAATGATACGCTGGTCTGCCCTTGTCCTTGGCAGTGGCAGCAGCGTAGATGGTGATGGATGAGGTGAGGATGGACTCGATGATGGCTGTGTAGAAGCAGGGCTGGACTGGGACAAAAAATCGGCCCTGGCATTTTTGGCTCAGACCAGCCCCTCATAATTAGCGGAGCACATCCGACTACTTATTTATGTATGTGTTCCCCGAAGGAATGTATTTTACTATTATCCCAAACCCAACTCTAATTATTGTGAGGTGTGCATATGTTTACTGACTT
>CAEMYA010000273.1:24264-37709 GCA_903131615.1 Diplodus sargus
CAGAGCGACGCACCACAGACGTCTGCAAAACGGACCGAATTCAGACAGAAGGCCGGCAGTTACCTCCAGCTCCGAGGCGGCAGACAGACACTTCACGGTGCTGCAGGATTTTGGGCTTCCTGTTGATGTGTGGGCAGATTATACTTTGTACGTAGTTGTGGTGTGTTTGTGTTAATAATGCTCTTTCTTTGAATAAACAACACCTTCCTGGCATTTTCCTTTCCTCAATAAATTCATTCATGTCTTTGATATCATAAATAGAAAGTAAGTAAATAAATATAAATTATATATAAATTATAAATAAATAAATATATATATATATGGGGGTGGGGTTTACATTTATAATGACCCAGGGTGACCGATAGTGACAGACCTGCCAACCAATCACAAATGATTTTTCGTGTTTAAAAATGGTTTCATCCAATACTGAGAGAGGATATTGAAGCCAGCCCACACATTCTCTGGCCAGGCGTGGTTTCGCTGCTTTTCATATGCAAATTAGAGGCGTTCGCACCTCCGGGAGCTCCACTGACGTCATGGTTCGTTTCCGACAATTTGTGGCATTTGCAGGCTGTAAATTGTCGTTAACTCCTGAAAATTAGGGAGATTTTCGGGCGTTTACAGGGACGAAAATCCCACTTTTCATGCAGTGTAAGGCATTCTTTTGTTTTTGATAACTGTCTCCTTTAAATAATTATTTGCGACTTGTTTTGTGTTTAAGGAAGTCTTATTTTGAAATTTGGTACTGATGACTTCACATCCTGTCAAGTCGCTTCATCTTGTGTCATTTCCTGTTTTGTGTTCACTTCTTGGTAAAGCAAGGCAGACATGTTGTGCATGCTCTGAGTGTAATCCACCACCATCTGCTAAAAAGCATCATAGAAGAAATGCCGAGAGTTGATTAATTCAATGTTAAGAATGTTAGCAAGAGATAGAAGGTAATATTTTGATAAAAATGTATTTGATAAAAGTGAGTTTATTTACACTTATATACATAACTCAAAAATGTGTTAGCCTTTTCTACTTAAAGTGCATACGTTGCTGTTAATTAATGTTTATGGTCATGTGTAATGTCATGCTGAATATTTGTATCGTTTGTTCACAGTTTTCACCAGCATGTTAATGAAGAGGTGTGACAGTAAATGGCTGACCTCACTACGACTCTGTCTTCATTGGTGACGGTTTAACTTGGCGTTTAGGCAGAGTTTCGACACACTGCGCGAGAACAATACAGTGAAAAGGCAACATTTGATGTTTTGAAATGGTCAAGATGGCAACGAGTAACAAGTCATCTGTATCCAGTGCTAAGAGTTAGCAAGACATCGGCATCAGCGTCAAGTGTGGGATGATGCTGCAGAAATACACGACATAATGGAAAATGTAAAATCTGAATCAGAAAAGGTTAGACAACAATGCACCAGTGATTATGTTCAATCTCAAATTCACCTTCAGAATCATTCTCCCTCCCCAATCTCACTGGTTCCGCCTGTCGAACCCCCAGTAGATGCAGGATCATGGGACAGCTTCAAAACATCACGACTAACTGTGCACATCACAGGATCACGACCTATCCACAATGAGCCCAAGACTGGAAAAGGTAATGAAACAGTCACCTGCACCAAACCTACCTGAGCCAACCAGACTTGAGTCAAAGTTTAAGGCAGAAGGGGCAAACTCCTTCATGAATGTACCTCAGTACCATACTCCTCAAGGCATGCCTCCGGCTGGAACGCCCGCTCTCGCAGATCCATTAGCACAATACTTGCACGACCAGATCTGGTTACGACAGGACTGTACCAATTTGACGATAAACCAAAGAACTTCTGTGCATGGCAGTCCTCAGTTACTAATGCAGCGGCTGAAGTTCATCTCAGATCAACCCAAGAATTGGACTTCATGACCAAATGGCTAGGAAAAGAGTCCGGTGAACAGGTGAGATGCATACTCTCAGTGCATGTAAACAATCCCAACCGGGCCTTAGACAAAGCGTGGAAGAGACTACGTGACTGCTATGCAGCCCCTGAGGTAATTGAACAGTCACTGTTCCAGCAGTTGGACAGCTTTCCTAAGATTTCAGCCAAGGATCACATCAAGCTACGTGAACTTGGAGATCTGCTCATGGAGATACAAGGCGCCAAGGAGGAAGGATATCTCACAGGCCTATCGTATCTTGATGCCTCTCGTAGAATTGGACCAATTGTGGATAAACTCCCTTATGGGCTTCAGGAGAAGTGGGTGTCATCTGGGTCATGGTACAAAGAGGACAACTATGGTCGCCTCCCTCCCTTTGATTATTTTTGTGATTTTGTGTGCTATGAGGCAAAGTAGCGAAACGACCCGAGCTTCATTCAACAAGGCAGCAATTTGACCCTCGCAAAAACAGAAAAATCGACTTTGAGGCATTTCACCAATAAACCCATCACAGTACATAAAACAGATACCTCCACAAATAATAATGACCCTAACAAGAACTGCCCACTACACCTCAAACCGCATCCACTTAAAAAATGTAGGACATTCAGAAACAAATCCCTTGAAGACAGGAAGGCCTTTCTAAAAGAGAAGGGTATATGTTTTAAGTGCTGTTCTTCAACCCCCCACCTCGCCAAAGACTGCAAGTTTTCTGTGAAGTGCTTTAAATGTGACAGCACCAATCATGATGCAGCCGTGCATCCTGGCTATCACCTCAATCCGTCAAGTCTCCTCCACCACCACAAGACAATGGTGGGGAGGGAGAAGATAACGTGACTGATATTACAACAAGCTACACTGAAGTTTGTGGTCTAGGTCAAGGAGGTCACTCATGCTCTAAGATCGGTCTCACAAAGGTCTACCCCAAGGGTTTTAGGAACAAAGCCATCAAAGCCTATGTAGTTATTGACGACCAGAGCAATTGGTCTTTAGCCAGACCAGAGTTTTTCAAACTGTTTGTTGTGGAGAGCACGCTGTTCTCATACCATCTGAGAACTTGCTCTGGCATAAAAGAAACATATGGCAAGAAAGTAGAAGGATTCAAAATGGAGTCACTGGATGGCAAAGTTCTCATCTCTCTTCTGTCGCTCCTTGAATGTTTTGAGATCCTGAACAATCGGGCAGGATCCCAACACCCAGCACAGTCTTGCATCAGCCTCATCTCCATCACATTGCCGGACACATTCCAGAACTGGATCCAGAAGCAGAAATACTTCTGCTACTTGGAAGAGATGTCCTCAGAGCACACAAGGACAACAGGTAAATGGACCACATGATGCTTCCTTTGCCCAGCGTCTGGATCTGGGCTGGGTAGTGATAGGGGAGGTGTGTTTGGGCAACGTACATAAGCAGATAGCCAACACGTTCAAGACACATGTGCTGGATAGCGGTGGCCATTCCCTTTTTCAACCTTGTACTAGCTTTATGCACGTCAAGGAAACTCAAAATTTTGCTCAACAAGCCTGGCAAATCACCAGAGAGGTTGTTGGGAAAGACAGTATTCAGTCGGACTGAGCATGACAATAAGCCTGCTCCATCAATGGAAGACATCGTCTTCCTAAAGATAATGGACACAAATGTCTACAGAGATGACGCAAACAATTGGGTGGCTCCCTTACCATTCAAAGAACCACACCAGAGCTTACCGAATAACAGAGAGCAGGTGGTCAAGTGGTTTACATCCCTGCAACGAAACTTCAAGAGGAAACCTGAGATGCAGGACCAGTATGTTTCATTCATGGAGAAGATCTTCGCTAATGGTCAAGCAGAGGTAGCACAGACACTGGATCAAGACGAAGTGTGCTGTTATCTCCTGTCATGTGGGGTATACCACCCACAAAAGCCCAATCAAATCAGGGTAGTTTTTGATTCCAGTGCCCAGTACTCTGGTGTCTCTCGGAACGACGTGCTTCTCACTGGTCCTGACCTTAATAACTTCCTCCTTGGTGTTCTCCTACGCTTCAGGAAGGAGAGAGTTGCAATCATGGCGGACATCCAGCAGATGTTTCACTGCTTTTTGGTGCATGCCAGCCACCACAACTTCCTTTGATTTTTGTGGCACCAGGACAATGACCTCAGTAAGCCGGTTATCGAGTACCAAATGAAGGTTCACGTCTTTGGCAATACACCATCACCTGACGTGGAGTCCTCTCTACTGTCAACAGTGTTTTTGATCCCCTGGGTCTCCTGGCACCCGTCACGATTCAGGGAAGAGCCCTTCTCAGGGAACTGACTTCTCAACCATCTGAGTGGGACACTCCCCTCCCAGAAGACAAACTGGAGAAATGGGAAGCTTGGAGAGATTCTCTCCAAGACTTAAAACAACTTCATGTGCCTCGCACATATACATCAACCTCACTCAGCAAAGCAGTGTACACAGAATTGTGTGTATTCTCGGATGCCTCAACCATGGCTATTGGTGCCGTTGCTTACTTGAAAGCAGTTGATGAGGGAGGGAAAGTCGAAGTGGGATTTGTCATGGGCAAGGCCAAACTGGCACCCAAATCTGAGCCTACGAGCTCTGCGCTGCTGTTCTTGCTGTGGAGATGGCAGATCTCATCCCAGAGGAACTAGATATTGAGCTGGATTCCATCAGGTTCTATACGGACAGTACAGTGGTGCTTGGGTACATCTGTAATGAGATGAAACATTTCTACACATATGTCAACAATAGAGTACAATGTATCCGTCAATCCTCCAAACCAGAACAATGGCATTATGTATGTACAGATAAAAACCCGGCAGGCCACGCCTCAAGATCCTTACCTTCATCCCACCTTGGACAGAGCTCTTGGTTCACTGGACCTTCATTTCTACGTCAGCTATCGGCAGGGGCCACACCAACCACTGAGAAGTTTGAGCTCATTGAATCTGAAAATGACTCAGAAATTCAACCACGGGTGCAAACCTGCACTACTTACCTGGAGGAATGCGTACTCATCTCCCAACACTTTCAACACTTTTTTACCTTCATCTCTCTAGTGAAAGGAGTGGCATTTCTCATCCACATGGCAAGGTCCTACAAAAACTCAAACCAAAAGGGCAAATTCAGAGGATGGCATAGGTGCTACTTGCCACGCACCGTGGATGAAATGGACCAAGCAAAGGATGTTATCCTAAAAGCAACACAAAAGGCGGCCTTTGCAAAAGAACTGGCAGCCCCTCAAGCTGGCAAAGTGGTGCCAGAAAACAGCCCCTTGCGGAAACTCAGCCCGTCCTTGGAGGAGGGACTCATTTATGTTGGGGGCCGACTAAAGCATTCCCACCTTACACCTGTGAAAAAGAACCCTATAATCTTGCCCAAAGATAGCCACATCTCCCTACTGCTTATACGACATCACCATGAGCAGGTGGAACACCAGGGTCGTCACCTGACAGAGGGAGCAGTCAGGGAGGCAGGACTGAGGATCTTGGGTGGCAAAAGGCTGATCATTTCCATTCTCTACAAATGCATAACCTGTCGGAAGCTGCATGGGAAGCTCGAAGAGCAGCATATGGCTGACTTAGCACCTGGACGACTCAAAACTTGTCCCCCTTTCACATATGTGGGGCTTGATGTCTTTGGCCCTTGGTGCGTTACTTTCAGACGCACCAGAGGAGGACAAGCAAGCGATGGGCCATTATGTTCAGCTGTCTAAGTCCAAGAGCTGTCCACATTGAAGTGATAGAGTCAATGGATGCATCCAGCTGCATAAATGCTCTCAGACGCTTCTTTGCACTCAGAGGCCCTGCAAAAAAGCTTCAGTCTGATTGTGGCACCAACTTTGTTGTAGCTTACAAGGAGCTGGGAATGGACAAAAACGGTGCAGAGGTACCTCAGTTAACAGGGATGCATCTGGGACTTCAACCCACCACATGCCTCCCACATGGGAGGCTCATGGAAGCGCATAATTGGTGTTGCCAGAAGAATCCTTGATTCAGTGTTCTGGCAGCAAAAGACTCGCCTGACCCATGAGGTGCTTTGCACAATGATAGCGGAGGTCACAGCTATCTTGAACGCACGTCCACTCTTACCCGTGTCTGCAGACCCGCAACAGCCTTTCATTCTCTCGCCGTCAATGCTCCTCACACAGAAATCAGGAGTTTCACCTCCTCCTGGAGACTTTACTGATAAGGATCTTTATTCAAAACAATGGAGACAAGGGCAGGCACTGGCCAACCAGTTTTGGACCCGTTGGAGCCGAGAATACTTACCTTCTCTGCAACACAGGCAAAAGTGGACAGTACCGTGCAGAAACCTTCAAGTTGGAGATCTCATTCTCCTTAGGGACAAGCAGACCACTTGTGACTGCTGGCCCATGGCCGTGGTCATTGCAACATTCCCCGGGAAGGATGGTTATGTCAGAAAGGTCGAGGTGAAGACAACTGACAAAGGCGATATAAAAACCTTTTTAAGGCCAGCGGCAGAAGTTGTCTTACTTCTGCCTAAAGACTGAGATAGAGATTGATGTGATGGACTCTCTTAAGTTCTTAGTGGCCTCATGCAGGCCAGGCGGGGAGTGTGCTGCCTCTATGGCATTCTTTTGTTTTTGATAACTGTCTACTTTGAATAATTATTTGCGACTTGTTTTGTGTTCAAACACAGACAGCGGAAAAATCTCAGTCTTAGTATTACTGGATCTCAGTGCTGCGTTTGACACAGTCGACCATAATATACTACTGGACCGACTGGAAAACTGGGTTGGACTCTCTGGTACAACTCTAAAGTGGTTTAAATCTACAGAGATTACTTTGTGTCTATCGGTAATTACACATCTGAACGGATGAAAATGACAAGCGGAGTACCCCAGGGCTCCATTCTGGGGCCTCTACTATTCAACATTTACATGCTCCCTCTAGCTCAGATAATGGAAAACGATGAAATTTGCTACCATAGTTATGCAGATGACACACACATTTATATAACCATATCACCAGGGGGCTATAATCCCATACATACCCTGAATAAATGCATTGAACAAATCCATGATTGGATGTGTCAGAGTTTTCTTCAGTTAAACAAAGACAAGACTGAAATAAATGTTTTTGGATCCAAGGAAGAACGACTTAAAGTCTCTGCTCAGCTTCAGTCTGTAATGTTGAAAACTACAGACCAAGCCAGAAACCTCGGTGTAATTATGGACTCAGACATGAATTTCAGCAGCAATATTAAGACAGTTACAAAGTCAGCCTACTATCACCTTAAGAATATATCCAGGATAAGAGGACTTATGTCTCAGCAGGATTTGGAGAAACATATTTGGAACAAACTCCCTGAAAATTGCAGGTCTGCTCCAACACTCACCTCTTTTAAACTCTTCTGTTATTAAAACATTTATTTTTGCCACTGCTTTTAACTGAAGCAATTCAAGTCTTTGAACTGCATTATGACTTTTTGATGTTTGTTTCTTAATGTTTTTACTGGTCATAAAATGCAATTCTTGATGTTTTTTAATGCAATTTTTAATGTCTTTTAAATGAAATTTTTATGTCTTTTGATGTAATTTGTGTGTGCCTGTAAAGCACTTTGAGTTGCCTTGTGTCTGAATTGTGCTATACAAATAAACTTGCCTTGCCTAGACTTGTTTTGTGTTTAAGGAAGTCTTATTTTGAAATTTGGTACCGATGACTTCACATCCTGTCAAGTCGCTTCATCTTGTGTCATTTCCTGTTTTGTGTTCACTTCTTGGTAAAGCAGGGCAGACATGTTGTGCATGCTCTGAGTGTAATCCGCCACCATCCACTAAAAAGCATCATAGAAGCAATGCCGTAAGTTAATGAATTCAATGTTAAGAATGTTAGCAAGAGACAAAAGGTAATGTTTTGATAAAAATATATTTGATAAAAGTGAGTATATTTACAAACAAAAAAACGTGCTAGTCTTTTCTACTTAAAGTGCATACAGTGCTGTTAATTCATGTGTAATGTCATACTCAGTAAAAAAAACAGATGCTGAATATTTGTACCGTTTGTTCACAGTTTTCACCAGCATGTTAATGAAGAGGTGTGACAGTAAATTATGAGGGGCCGTCAGGGACATTATTCAGAATTACCTCTCACATACACATGTGAAATGCTCTCACATACACTGCTGAAAAATTATTCACTCACACACAATACTAAAACGCTCTCACACAAACAAGTGAAATGCTCTTATATACACGACTGAAACGCTCTCACACACACTACTGAAACGCTCTTAAACACAGTACTGAAATGCTCTCATACATACAAGTGAGTGAAACAGTCTCACACACATTACTGAAACGCTCTCACACACACTACTGAAACGCTCTCACACACACTACTGAAACGCTTTCACACACACTACTGAAACGCTCTTATACACACTACTGAAACGCTATCACACACGCTTCTCAAACGCTCTCATACACACTACTGAAACGCTCTCACACACTATACTGAAACGCTCATACACACTACTGAAACGCTCTCATACACACTACTGAAACGCTCTCACACACACTACTGAAACGCTCTTATACACACTACTGAAACGCTCTCATAAACACTTCTGAAATGTTCTCATATGAACAACTGAAATGCGGTTGGTAAAGATGTCTGGAACGCAGACAAAATCAGATGGCAGCAGCAGAGGGCAGAGACAAAAAGCTGCAGTCAAGTCAGACAATTTCCCGCTTATATATATTTATGTATATATATATATATATATATATATATATATATATATATATATATATGGAATATGCTGGAAATTGTATATATTATATATATGTGTGTGTATATGTATATGTATATGCATATATGTGTATATGTATACATATATATATACATACGTATGCACATATATGTGTATATATATGTGTGTATGTATATGAAAAACGAAGAATATCAAATGAACATATATTGTGGTTGAAGCCAGGGTTGAAGTACTTCAGACTGAGCAAAAGCACTTACACTTCACACACACTACTGAAACGCTCTCACACACACTACTGAAATGCTGTCACACACACTACTGAAATGCTCTCTTACACGCACAACATTTTGCATATAAAAAACGAAATAATGACCATATCAACAAAAGTTTGCTATTAATGTTCTAAAACCAAAATTTTGCTTCTTGTTAGCATTTTAAGTGTGTCTGTTCAGAACATGGTGGCTTATGTTATGTTGCCAATTGTAATTGTTGTGCTGGTTTATAGTTTAACCATTAGTGAGGTAGCTGTCACATTTCCTGACACCAGCTGTTTTATCCCCCACTGAAACGCACTCTGCTGGCCAAACTATGTCATTACACCAATGTTTAATTACCCCAAACATGCTTTGCTGCATTATACTTAACCTTTAAAACCATAGTAATATAAGGTTTTAAAACCTTATAAATCAGCCGGTAAATTTATAAAGCCAAATACCAGTAAATCAGTCGGGCTCTGCTATTTTGCACAATGTTCACTGTGTGTCTGTCAAGGAATTTAGATGGTAAAAACATTCCAAGGGGTCATGTAACTTAAAATAACCCTGCTTGTAGTGCATTGTGAGAAACATTAGTAAACCCTGCCTGAATAAGCTATATATATATATATATATATATATATGTGTATACATACATACATACATACATACATACACTGTATGCAGCCTCTGTGTTCGTTTCTTGTCTTTCTTCCTCCTTCCTCTTCCTCCTTCTTTAGGTCCTTTTTAAAGGCTCTCTTAGGTGCAGTGATTAGGTTTAGGGGTGTCACAACTAGGATTGGGTTTTCAAAAATAAAAGCACACACTCCCAGTGTACAAGACATGCAATAAAAACACACATTAAAAAAAATACACACTAAAAGGCGAACATATTACAAGTTAAAAACATTTGGAGTTTAAAATACACAATAAAATTACCTTACCCCTGTGACATATGTATGTATGTATGTATGTATGTATATATTAGGGGTGCACGGATCCGATATTATGATCGGATATTGGCCCCGATACTGACAAAACAGCTGGATCGGGGATCGGAAAAATGAACAGATCCATGGGCCGATCCAGTTTTTTTTTTCTCCGTCGCAGCACATCCTACATCATTCGTCAGTGTCAGTGTGTCGCGTGCTGGAAGAGCACTCGTTGTTGTGTGTGTGTGTGAGGTGATATTGCTAGTTCCAACATGCTTTTCATTTCTTTGGCAAAGGAAGTTATCTTCAACAAATGCTAAGAACAAATAGTTATTCACTATATTTCTATTTCAGTAGAGTGTATAAGAGCATTTCAGTAGCATGTGTGAGAGCATTACAGTAGTGTGCATGAGAGCGTTTCAGTAGTGTGTGTGAGAGCGTTTCTGTAGTGTGCCTTTCAGTAGTGTGTGTGAGAGCGTTTCAGTAGTGTTTGTGAGAGCGTTTCACTCACTTGTATGTATGAAAGCGTTTCAGTTGTTTATGTGAGAGCATTTCACATGTGTGTGTGAGAGGTAATTCTGAATAATGTCCCTGACGGCCCCTCATAGTAAATGGTTGACCTTACTACGACTCTGTCTTCATTGGCGACGGTTTGACTTGGTGTTTAGTCAGAGTTTTGACACACTGCGCGAGAACACTACAATACTCTTGAAAGTATTTTGGTCAGGCTAATTTGGCTTTTATATCTTGGCTTTCTCCACTTTCTAATCATTACTCTTCTCAATAAAAGACCAAGTTAAATACGTCTTATATGGTACACCCTGACTGAAATGTTTTATATTTCATATTCAAATTGAGTTCGATAAAATTCCAAGACTGTCTACATCGCAAATGACTCTATCCTGTGAAATCCTTTAGACCCACCTTTCCAGTAGAGGTCTCTCCCCTATCACTCCCTGTGCTCCTCTGCCCTGACTCCTACAGGTCAATACGGGTGGTGGAGTGATTATTATTAGTGTATTATTAATATCATTATTATAATTTGTTACCCAGTGGGAGTGTAGCTCGAGTGAAAGTCAGAAAAATTCTCCTCATGATGTCAGGAACAGGCAGGAGGCAGATGTGCTGAACAAAATAATGTTTAATTGTTACCAGGCCTGGACAAAAACAAAAATACAAACTGAGGCAAAATGGCTGAAAAGAACACTACACAAACAACTTAAAGGGGAGAGCTGGCTGGTCTTCCTCCTCACACGGCCCAAGAGAGCTCTTCTGAACTGAGGCCTTCCTATATAACCTGTAGAGGCCCTGCCCCTCTGTTAACCAACCACCCCAGGTGCTCCCAATATTCAACTCAGTGCAGGCCCCTCCTTCAGGCCCTGTCAACAGGTCTCTTCTCCTGTTGAGACAAACAGTCACATTAATGGGCGTTCCAGTCACAATCGGCTGTGCACCGCCTATTTGACTGGGAACACTTCAAAAATACAATAACTTGGGGAGAAGTTACTACCCCTCTGTGACATAATTATCCACAGTGATGATAATCATACATGGATGAGCTCAGCTCCTGTTTTATGGTGTGCATCCATGCTTAAAGTGAGAAACACAGCTAATGGGTGTGTATTGCGTCGGCTAGAGTGAGTGACATCACCAACTGCCGCACCCCAGAGGGGAGAGCTGCTTCGAAAAAGTGGACAAACTTGTTTTCAGCTTGATTTTGATCCCTCACCTTTTACTTGACATACACAATATACACATAGAAATGTAGGAAATCTTGTGGGCTTTCAGCTAATGGTCTCATTTCAGATGTGGGACTTACGGTTTTGGATCTAGAAGCCCGAGAGCGACAGCAACTCTCACTGCTGTCCCATAAGCCGCAATGTTAATTTTGAGCCAAATTTTCTGGAAATGAGCAGACGTTACCTGATTTGTCTCTCGCTCTCCCGCCCTCATTTTGCACTCTCCAGAAATAAAAATGACATGACCGCGTTCAGCAACTCCTAGTGTCACTCACCATAAAATTATTTTGACGATAACCCTCACAGTTTGCTCGCATGCTCAATCGGAGCAGGCAACGTCCAAACGGCTCCGAAAGCTTCCAACGCAGCTGAACACACCGAACAGACATGTTCCCGACCTCGTCCGAGTCTCTCCAAATGCTTCTGACGTCCAACGGTTGGGCCGGTGTGTTCCTGCCTTTAAGCTCTTTCTGCCTTTAACTTTTCACCTTTCAGGCCTCTTACTCCACAGCCTTTTGAGCCTTTTCACATATTCATCTTTCTGCCTTTTGAACTCCTTCAAACATTCAGCTTCATGTTCAGCAATTAAAATGTTCAACCTTTTCAACTCTTTCAGCCCCCTTTGGCTTTTCTGCCTTTTCAGCTTTTTAAAATATTCATTTTTCTTTTGAGCTACAGACACCATTACAACTTTATAATACATAAATATGTTGGTGATAACCCTTACAGTTTTTTCAAAAATCGCAGGGGTTTGGCAGGCATTTTGCCATTCATTCTAATAGGGACATGTTCATCTTTGACTTGGCTCCTGCTCCACCATGTGTGAAGCCATTTTAAGCTCTTTCTGCCTATAACTTTTCTCCTTTTCAACCTTTTTCACCTCTTCAAGCTCTTTCTGCCCTCTTACTCTGCAAATTTTCCGTCTTTTCAGTCTTTTTTCACCTTTTTAAGCTCTTTCCGCCCCCTTACTCTACAGCTTTTTAGCCTTTTCAGATATTCATCTTTCTGCCTTTTCAACTCTTCAAACATTCCGCTTCATGTTCAGCTATGAAAATGTTCAACTTTTTAAACTCTTTCAGCCCTCTTCAACTTTTCTGTCTCTTCATCTTTTTAAAATATTCATCTTTCTGCCTTTTCAGCTTCTTTTTACATTCAGCTTCGTGTTCAGCTACAGAAACTGTTCAGCTATCAATATGTTCAACTTTTTAAACTCTTTCGGCCTTGACCTTTTCAAGTTTTCAGCTTTTCAACTTTTTCAGCGTTTCGAAAGTACATTCAGCAGATTTCGCTTCAGACTTCAGCATTCACACTGTATTTTCGTAGGAAATGCACATTTTTCTAGTTTTTCTTTCTTCTTTTTATTATTCCTGCTTCCGTACGTTTTTTGTCCGCTTTCTTCTCCTTCAAATCTTGAGCTATTGAAACCATTCAAATATCAAAATGTGCAGCTTTTTAAGGACATTACTGATTGTATTTTTCTCTTTTCTACCTTTTATACTTTTGGAAATATTAAGCTTTTTATGCAAAATTTTTCCCATTCATCCTAATGGGGATTTTTTCAAATTTCATTCTGCTATAACTTCAGCATACCTTCAGCTATTCAAACCATTCAAATATTTAAATGTTCAGCTTTTCCAGAAATTCAGCTTTTCCCGAAAAAAAAAATCATTGCCGCAGATGGGAAAAGCTTCAAATTGTCTTCAAAACTCATCGCCTTTCAACCTCTTTTTGCTCCTCATACATTGAGCGAGAGACACTCAGTAGATCTTGAACTATTGGACCTGTATTCAGTTTTTAAAAATCTTGTACGGTCTTGAAATAATCGCAGTTTTAGTTTGAGCGACTTTTAGCCCGTCTTCTGTGTTTATAATGGGTGTGTATTGCGTCG
>CAEMYA010000273.1:42494-54757 GCA_903131615.1 Diplodus sargus
CACACACACACACACACACACACAGACAGACAGAGGACACCTTCATTAACTCTCCCATGAGGAATGAATGGGATGAGGTCAAAAAAGTCGCAGACACACAAGTAAACACACACACACACACACACAGACGGACACACACGGATGGACACACACGGATTATTAATCAGTTTTCTAGAATATTCATGTTTTCGCGACGTAAGTCGCGAAAACCTTCATAAACTTTCCCATGAGGAATGAATGGGACGAGGTCAAAAAAGTCACACACACACATATACACACACACACACACACACACACACACACACAGAAGGACACGCACAGGTTATTAATCAGTCTTCTAGAACGTTCATGTTTTCGTGAAAACCTGCGTAAGCTTTCCCATAAGGAATGAATGGGACTAGGTCAAAAAATCGCAGACACACAGAGAGACAGAGAGACACACACAAACACACACACACAAAGTGAATGAGAACAGGTGAAAAGAGCGAAAGGAAGAGTTCAAACATCAACATCTCTGGCATACTTTGACCGAAACACACCATTCAAACTTTAAAATGTAGATAAAAGTCCAAATTATCAACGTGGGATTCAACTTTTGCTTTAGCTTTCGTAGTTTTTGTTCATCGCGGGGCAAAGCACACAGCCCACTCTCGCGATTCCCCGGCGGGGAATTGTCTAGTTATTATTATTATTCTTCTTCTGTACACTTTTTGTCCATCTTCAACCCTTGAAACATTCTTCAAATTTCATTCTGCTATAACTTCAGCATACCTTCAGCTATTCAAACCATTCAAATATTAAAATGTTCAGCTTTTTCAGCTCTTTCAACCTTTTGTCTGTCATTTTCACTATAAGCTTACAGATAAAAACAGCTGCATAGTCAACATGCAGCGAGGCATTACCAAATGAACACAGATTAATTCGTCCTGAACGGACATAATAACAGCCAGTCTCGTGCCAGAACTGCCTGCAAAACACGAAAATGGGGAATGAAGGAACAGAGTCCATAGAAAAACAAAGCGCACACAGTATTCCGCCCTCCCAAGCAGCGCGCTGATTCGCTAGCACACCGCCAATCAGAACGGCCATTCAGCTGGCACACAACCAATCAGAGAATCCAAACACTTCAGATGTCCATCGGTTGGGCTGGTATGTTCCTGCCTTTAAGCTCTTTTTGCCTTTAACTTTTCACCTTTCAACCTTTTTTCACCCTTAAGCTCTATTAGCCCTCTTACTCCACAGCCTTTTGAGCCTTTTCACATATTCATCTTTCTGCCTTTTCAACTCCTTCATACTTTTAACCTCACGTTAAACAATTACAATAGTCAACTTTTTAAACTCTTTCAGCCCCCTTAAGCTTTTCTGCCCTTTCAACTTTTTAAAATTTCCATCTTTCTGCCTTTTCAACTCCTTCAAACATTCAACTTCATGTTCAGCTACAGAGGTTTTCAACTTTTTAAACTCTTCCAGCCCTCTGCAGGTTTTCTGTCTTTTCAGTCTTTTTTCACTTTTTTAAGCTTCCTCTTGCTTTACAGCTTTTCAGATATTCATCTCTCTGCCTTTTCAGCTTCATCATACATTCAGCTTCATTTTTAGCTACAGAAACTGTTCAGCTATCAATATGTTCAACTTATTAAGCTCTTTCAGCTTTTAAGTGTGCAACTTTTTCAGCTTTTCTCCATTACATTCAGCAGATTTCGCTTCAGACTTCAGCATTCACACTGTATTTTCGTAGGAAATGCAAATTTTTCTAGTTTTCCTTGCCTTTTTAGCGGGGTGAGCTGTTACAGGTAACGCTGGCTGCATTTTCTCTGCCATTGTAACCATGAGTGATGAATGTCTTCTCCTGCAACTCCGTATTTCTGCAGAGGAGTGTGCTGAATATTTCCAGCATCAGTGAAATGTAACGTGTGCACGTGCGGAGGAGGGAGGGACTGAACGAGACGTGAAGGCATCTGACCAATCCGTGTATCTGACCAATCCGTGCTATTTGGGCCGGATAGCACGGATTGGTCTGCTTTTTCTCAGTCCTGCTGCTGCTACAGAGGCCCAATTATTTTTGTTCCTCTTTCTGAATACATAATGTATTGACTACTCTGAGGATAGCAGGATCACTTCACCCAGCATAACAAAATGTGTTTCTGAGCAACATTACAGACCCTAGCTTTAAATACAAAATAACTGTAGTTTTTTTCAATACCTTCCATGTCATGTGACCCATTGACTCCAAACCAGCAGCAGATTGTATTATTAAACTGGACAAATAAGACACTTTTTTTTTATTGTACTTTAGTGCTTCCTCTATTTTATATAAATATTAATATGCACAAATTTTTTTGAAGAAGATTTTTTCATTCGGGGGGGGGCATGCCCCTGGACCCCCCTAGTGTTTCAAGGTTACCGACTCAGAGCACAGCTGCTATAAAAAAAAAATCTAGGGGAAACACTGTTCGAACAATTTTGGACGTGTCGCGCGAACTATTTCTGTCTTAGCTGAAGCCAGCAATGGGACAAAATAAATGTAAAGAGAGACATAGTGGAGCTGTATATTTTCCTGCTATTTTATCACACCCATGGAAAAGTGTTAAGCTAAAGTAAAAAAGAAAAAAAATCTGTCAGGTCGGATGTGGTTTTAAGTATGGCAGGTTCGTGCCGGTGTGGGTTTGCAAAATAGTACCCGTGCAGGTCTCTGAGGCAGGTTGATTTGATTGGGCTGCTTTTTGTCAGTCAAATATTAACACTGGCTCTGCATCCAACCATTGTGTCAATGCATCACGGTAACAGCTAAATCTCATAGGCCGTTTATCTCTAACAAGCAAAATTCTTTTTTGTGTTTCACAGTAAAAACTGGACCAACCAACCAAGATGACAAACACTAAACAATTTGGAGAGCTGTAACCAACATGAAGATCTGTTTGTGATTTGTGTGTTGTTTCATTCATGTGTGTGCATGTTAAACACGAAGTAGCGTGAGTGCAAGTGGGGTGGGATGGCGTTCACCATGTCTGAGGGGGACGTGATTAACTGCACCATCAGCCACGAAATCCACCAGTACCTCTTCTCCTCTGTGTACATCCTTGTACTATTGGTAAGTATGTGTACATGTACAATACTTTATAAAGGTATGAGATGGAATGAGATTCATTAACCAAATT
The DNA here is from genome assembly GCA_903131615.1 of Diplodus sargus. Classification (NCBI taxonomy): domain Eukaryota; kingdom Metazoa; phylum Chordata; class Actinopteri; order Spariformes; family Sparidae; genus Diplodus; species Diplodus sargus. Next base: position 45,650 of record CAEMYA010000273.1, read on the forward strand.
TCGGTCAGTGTGACCGATTAACAGTCATATCACATTGTCTAGAAAGCCTAGTTCCTCCTTAATGATACGTTTCAGCACACATCCTTATGGAGCAAGTTTCGCTAATGTGCGCTATTTGCAGCATGACTCACTGTCTTATGTTGCATCCTGGGGGTCATGTTTGTGGTACTGTTTTTTTGCATGCATTTTGCAGATTGTTACATCAGAGCAAGAAAGTCAATTCAGCCACAGGTTGAATTGTTTGTCCGGTGGTTAGGTAGACCTATTTTTCATGCAAATGTGGTATAAGTGAGAACATACAAACACAGACACACACCACGTAGTGTTTCCTTTAAGTTGTGAGGAGTGGAGGTCTGGGAGGCAGATAGGCATGAGTCCTACGTTTCATGCAGAAGACAAGAGCTTGTCTGAAACTATGATCTTTCCCTTCAATCAAACTGGACATGTTTTATTTCCCTCACCATAACCATACCAAAGTTGCCATGTCCAGATGTATTGGATGCCTGAAACTTTAAATGTAGGCACTGGATTGTCTTGTCTAAGTTTGTCTGAGCAGAGCTCACTCATGCTTAAGTAATCAAGTCATAAAGAGGAAGGCAGTGTAGTGTCAGAGAATCAAAATAATCACAGTAAATAATCTTGATTCCAGATTGGTGTACCCTCCAACTTGTACTCTTTGTACCACGCTGCTGTGCAGCTGAAGCAGAAGAATGAGCTGGGTGTTTATTTAATGAACCTCACTGTGTCTGACCTGTTATATCTGGCATCATTACCACTGTGGCTACAGTACATCTTTCAGGTAAACTAAAACCCATCAATCATTTATTCTATTATGTGAGTTGCTGTATCCCTTCATTCCTTTTAGGGATTCTCTCATTCTGGCTCAAGTGTATCTCTTCAGAGTAATAAGTGAGGAATTCTTTGCATTGTTAAAAGACAGAAAAAAAACAATGTCAGAATACAGTTCTTTATTTATTTTAGCATGTTTAAATGTATCTTAAAATAGTTTGACATGAAGCTTTAGTAACTTGCTAGATTTTGTGTGGTTATGTTATGATTTTGGCATCAATCTTTAATGAAAATGTAGTAACAACATAACATAACATAACATAACATAACATAACATAACATAACATAACATAACCTCACCTCACTGGTCCAGAAGGTGTTTTTTGTTACAATGCCTAATGAATCTGGAAGTTCATGTTGTCTATACTTATTATTGCTGTTCATGTAACGGACAGGCAAACAATATCCAAGAGGGTCAGGCAGAGGCAGAGTCGGAGAAAAACAGGCAAAAAGTCAAAAAACCAGAAAGATACACTAGGAGCTCAGGGAAAAATAAGCTGGAACGCAAGACAATCTAAGACGAACTGGCACAGTAGGTGGGGAGACAGACTACTTAAGCACACAGGAGGTGAGACAATGAGACACAGGTGAAACACATCAGGGCAGGGCAGGTTATCACACTGGAGGGGAGGACACAGGGACAGGCGGTGATGGACCTGGAACAGAGACAACACGGTGAGAACCAAAATAAAATACAGGAAGCACAGGACAGAAACTGACAAAATAAAAGGGGAACACTTAGCTGGGCGATGTGACAGTTCACGTCAGATTTTTAGTTAAGCATGAAACTGATATATTAATGTAAAAACCATCACAACATGTAAGATGTTGTTACATTATACAGAAAAAAGTAGTATAAAAGTACTTTTTTTTACCCGTTTTACATTATATTATAGTCAGGTTGTCCATATGCCACCTACTTAATGTATTGTACATCTATCTGGTCTAGTTTCATGTGGTTGTTGTTTCAGGATGATGACTGGCGCCACAGAGAATGGTTGTGTCAGTTGTGTGGCTTCCTGCTCTATGAGAACATCTACATTAGCATTGGTTTCCTGTGTTGTATCAGTCTGGATCGCTACCTGGCTGTGGTCCATCCTTTAAGGTAATTTTGATTCACCATACAGGTACCTTCAGCTTTTCACCACTGCTCCTAAGTACTTATGCAGTTTTACCAATTTGTATTGAATGCCAGTCTCTCTTTTTTTGTCTCCAGGTTCACCTCTCTCCGCTCTATGAATGCAGCGTGGCTTGTTAGTGGCATCATCTGGCTGAAAGAGATTGCTGTGGGCGTAGTTTTCTTCCACCACAAAGAACTGAGCCAAGACTGGAAGAACCAATCAGTGTGCTTCGAGCACTACCCCATGAAGCCGTGGGAGTATCCAATCAACTACTACCGCTTCATTATTGGCTTCATGTTCCCACTGGCCATTCTATCGGTGCTTTAACTGTTAAAGAAATCAATTATTGATCACATTTTACTGAAAATATTTTGACAGTGTGGCACTTAGATTATAATTATTATTTTTTTTTACCACATTTGAGTTGATTTTTATATAATTTTAACAAATGTTTTTTATGTCTCTAATAATCTGTCTGAAGTGTCTGCATTAATAATGCTGTTGCAGCTAGCAAAAACTGTATTCGATTTAAATTGAGGTCTGTTCTTTATTGTTCACCTAAATCATCGTATCCACTTTAAAGTGAAACTCTCGCCAAAATGCAACCTAGGCTTTTTTTTGTGAATGTATATGAGTCAAACCTTCGTGTAAAAGCATAATTATGACGAAAGAGGCACTTTTTAAGATTTACTGTATTTTCGTTTTTGGGTCAAGCTAATTTTATCAGTGCAAGGGGCAGTTTTATGATAGAATATAATATAATTACTTTATTGATCCCAAATTTGATAGCATCAAAATCGCTATTTTTAAAACACTAAGAAGGCTTGACACAACATGAAACTTTGCTCGTAGTATCACCAGGGTCTCCACACATGAACATGAGCATTGAGAACATGGTTTGTGTACACAGAGTTTACTAAAAAGAGAGTTTTTGGACAATTCACGTTAGCAGATGTTTCCTCCGCTTGCCAAGTATCAATCTCCGAATGCAATGTAACATGGAGGTGAGTTAAGGTGGACCGCTCCTAAAGGTTAGTTCCATAATACCTTGAAGTTGAAAAAAGAGCCTCATATAACAAATAATACTAAAATAAAAAGCCGGAAAAGTCACGTGAGATATTGCAAGGATAGTTGTTGTTGGATGACAGTAGCGTTCCACCTTAACTCTCCTCAATGTTACGTTGCATTCTGAGATCGATACTTCTCAGCTGCCATGACGACTGGGAGCGGAACAAGCTACTGCTAAGGTGAGTTGTTCAAAAACTCTCTTTTTAGCAAACTCTGTGTACACAAACAATGTTCTCAATGCTCGTGTTCATGTGTAGAGACCCTGGTGATACTATGAGCAAAGTTTCATGTTGTGTCGAGCCTTCTTAGTGTTTTAAAAATAGCAATTTTGATGCTATTGTAAAAGTGCCCCTTGCACTGAGAAAATGAGCTTGACCCAAAAACGAAAATACTGTAAATCTTAAAAGTGCCTCGTTTGTCGTAATTATGCTTTTACACAAAGGTTTGACTCATATACATTCACAAAAGCCTAGGTTGCATTTTGGCGAGACTTTCATTTTAAGCCCTCTCACATTTTACCAACACAGGTGTTTTCATTAGATCTCGCATCAGATCTGCGTAGATGTGTACAAACTGTACTTGATTGGTATCTCCCTCTCTGTTCTGTTTTCTCACACCTGGTCCTTTAAGGCAACTGATCCTGTTTTGATTTCAATCGGCTCGTAAATTTTTGTGACATCAGGCAACACCAAGCATACCTTTAACCTGACAAGTGGTCTAATCAGCCAGAGTAATTGAATAACATGTGTGGGTATGCAGTGGCATTCAGCAACAGATTTAGTTTTAGGCCTCTATTCATGCCTCATGTTCTCAAGCACTGATACCTGGGCTGTAAAATAAAACTTAACAAGTAGGTTTTTTGGTAATAGATGGAATCTATCATCAGCCCTGAAAATGAATAACAGTACTATATCTCCATAGAGAACTGCTGACTTTAATAAATCATGCTTCTAGTAAATTTATGTTTGCTTACATTTTTCACAAGTCAAAGTAAAGATCTAAGACTTTTTCTGTGCACTCAAAGGTTTATTTCTCTAGACTTTTGAGTCCATATTTGTTAAAATCAGTGTTAGTGACTACACCCAACTGGTGTGACATATCAAGATGCTGATTAAACAGCATGATTATTGCACAGATGTACCTCATTCTGGTCACAATTAAAGGCCACTGTTGGCATCAGATGTCCATGTGGCTGGTCTCAGACAATCCTGCAGGGAAAAAGTTTGATGTAGATCAATGAAACTGGACTTTTTATCTTGACCAGCCCAAAGCACATCTGTGCACTCATCATGCTGTTTAATCAGCATCTTGATATACCACACCTGTCAGGTGGATGGATTGTCTATCTAAAAAGAGTGAAATTATTTATACACAAGATGATTAATAAATATAAAACAGAGTGTACATACAATGAGTTTGGGGTTTTTGTATATAAAAATGCGTATATTCTTAATTGCTGTTATTTTCTTTTATTGTTCTGTCTAATTTAAAGCCAGCTGACAAAATATAATTCATGCTAAATGGGTAGGTTTAATAAGCCAAGGCCTCAGCCTACACCTTTTCAGCCCTGTATTGTTTATTTGATTTGTTTTTGTGAAGCTAGAAAGCATTAAGTTAATTTATTGTCTCTCTACCAGTGTAGTTGTGTTTTTATAAGTTTTTAAAATGATCAAACTAAACTAAAGTAAACCAAACTAAAGTTAACTAAAGAAATAAGCCTTTAGTGTGCACAGAAAAAGTCTTACAGTCTTATAGGTAACACCCCATTGAAAGGCATGCATGTTGTTCCTGCTTGTGTTCTCACTCTAACCTCTCTAGGTCACTTGTCTTTAAAGCAATGATCTCTTAGGGAAATCATGAGAATGAGTTACAAATACATCCTAAGATGCTTCTCACCTTCATTCACCTTTAGTGAATGTAGCCTTGGCCAGGAGGACTTGATGTCATCAGGCAGTACCCATCGATCATAAGGTGTTTCGACCCTTATCCGCAACACCCTCCTGATGGTGGGTCGGCAGTGGTGGCCAAGTCACTGCCCATCTACTCCTCCTGGCTTCCAGCTTAACTCCTCTCTCCTGCTCCATAACCAGCAAGAGGCTCTTTCTGCTGCCTCCCCCATCCTGCGAGCTGCTGTCTTTCTCTCCTTCCCTGACATTCCAATGGCTGTGAGCATTCACAGAGCACCACGCTGACTGAGCAGAGGATCCTCTACAGCCGACGTCGACCGGGAACCGCCATGCCTGCCATCCTTTCCCCCTGCAGTCATGCAGAAGGTCTTGGTATTTGGCGCTCTTCCTTTCAAAGGCCTGTTCACACCCCTCTTCCCATGGGACTGTAAGCTCTATGAGGATGATCCTTTTTGCCTCTTCCAACCACAGTACCATATCCGGCCTCAGGGTTGTCTGGACAATCTGGGGGAACTTCTGCCTTCCTCCCAGGTCGACCTTAATTTCCCATGATTGGGCCTTTTGTAGCAGACTGGTTCTTGTTGTTGCTGTGGTTGGTGCCTTTTTTCCCTCCCTTACAAACCGGATTGATGTTTTTTCCGAAGTGGTTGGCGTTTCTTTTTTCTCTTCTGCTCTAAGGTGTTAACAAGTGTCATGAGCACCTTGTTGTGGCGCCACCTGTACCTTCCTTATGTGAGTGCTGTTTTACAGCATGGTGTGCCATAGCGCCCCTACCCACAAAGCTTGCGCAATGGGTCCACTTGTGCAAGTTTGTTGGGGTTAGGAGTGTGTCATACACTGATATCAGCAGGAAGGAGATGTGGAATGGCTCCAGTCCCCATAGGTCAGCCCAGGTGATCTTCCTCTTGGGAAAGTCCCATTTGGTCTAGGCTCTGTGGGAAGCTAGCTCCACTTGCCCTTGATCTTTGACCTTCCTCTTCCAGGTTCCGTACCTCCTCTTGAATCATGGCTTTTCTGTCACTGATTCCTGCCTTCCTCCACTGTTGGAAATGTGAGGTTCCAAGACCCTGTCTTCCTGTGCACGGTGCTCCAATGATGTCACGTAGCTTCAGCATGCTCACAGCTTGTGCAACAGACGAGTCAGCTGCCCACTTGTGTCCTGATCTTGTGATGACACATACATGTCTGACTTGTTCATCCTGGGAGTCTCTGTATGTCATTACAACTGTGCACTTTGCAACTTTGAATTCCTCAACCACAGATGACAGAGGAAGTTGGAGCTGCCCTGATCTTATGTAGAGGCCTACTGAAGTGAAGCTTGGAGGGATTCCCAACCACTTTCAAAGGTACTTATTGATCTTCCTCTCCACTTCTTTAATGCATGTCATCGGGACTTCATACACAGTCAGCAGCCACATGAGTCTTGGCAACAGTCCGTGTTGATAGAGCCATGCTGTGTATCCTTCATGCCGTTGGTGGGAGTGCTGGGACACAGCCAGATCAAAAGACGAGGATCTGGCAGTTAGTAAGCAGCACTATCCTTATCTTCCTTGTCTACTTCTCCCCCTACCACATCTTCCTGTTAGCACGCACCCTTCTGGAGCGGGAATGCAACTTCATCACAGGTACACTTCCTTTTCTACAAACGAGTCCACTAACTCAAGCTGAAAAATTATTTGTCTTAATCATGATGCCTCTATTCTTGTTTTCCAGTAATATTTTATTACTACCAACCGTCATTGTTGCTGAATCGCCTGAAATGTGTGGCTGACCCAGCTCTCTATTGCTTTGTAAGCGAAAGCGCCCACTATGGACTGAGTCGTTTTCAAGCCTGTTGCCAGAATACTGTGCTGTTGCTGGCAACGCCAGCCTGAGCAACCCAACTATCGATTCCAATGAGGTCGCCACCGATAAGAAATATGGCCATCAAACCGTAACCCTGCTAACACACACAATCAGATGTAACTACATAAAAACAGACACTTTCAGGAAAAACTCCAATTTAATCACACAAACTGATGGCAAAACAATCATACATTTATCTGTAAAAAAAATACAAGACAGTCTGACAAACCAGTGGACAGCGATGAAAGGCTCAGCTGCAGGGACGTGCACATGATTATAGAGGGGCAGGGGCTCAAAGTCAGAAAAGGGTTGTATGTGCGCGTGAAAAAATTTTCGGGCCTAATTACACAACATGTAGATTGATTAATGTAAAATTAATAAACAAAGTACTTATAGAAAGCTAACTACTTAGCTGTGTAGCTTGTGTAGCTGTGAGCGATATGCAACTGCCATTTCATTTGTGTCAACAAACTATTGTCAACATGAGTTTATTCACATTATCATAATACTGAAGTTTGGAAGCTGCAGTTCAATGCAACACTGGTTTATTGTTAGGCTGTTTTTCGAGGGCAATTAAAAAAGTAGAAATACAGGCTACACATCTAAAGATGTGACAAAACCAAGAAATGACTACTGTGACTGTTAGTAGGAACAACAATGTTTACAACAGCAAAGTCACAGTAAGCTCAATATTTGGAAGAAGTTTAAGATTTGTGGCAAGATAAACAGCCGACACAGACAGCTGTCAGATTATTATTAACTCTCATTAACAAGCAGTTTGCTTAACAAGCACAAATGGAAGCTCCTCTGAAATATGACTCATATTTAAGCACATTAAATAAGTTGAAGGTGAATTGTTAGCCCCAACAAGGAAGTTATGTTAATGGTTTATAACTCACAAAGGTTCAAGCCGCTCCACTGTCACGTCTTATCTATGTGCGTGGTGGAGTTCTGATGAGGCAGCAGCTTCTTTCTCTCTTTGTCTTCAAAATAAAACTTTACATTGCACCCTATTGGAGTTCAGAACTGAGTTCTTAGCGGGGGGCTTTTAATTTGAAAGTAGCGACCGTTCGTAGAGATAGACAGAGCGGAGCCGCAGCGGACAGAGAAGCGGCTTTAGGCTCAACACACACACACAAGACACCATATTAAGTACGAAATGTGTATAGTAGATAACCGTTGCGTTTTTATACTGCCGTATAATTAATAATAATGCACCCCTTGGGCCTTATGTGTGCACGTGCCTACTTAGCTGTATGATAGCCATGAAAGAGCATGGCAGCGAGGACTGAGAAGACTGACAATAACGTAGTGTTAATTTCGTCAACGAAGACTCCCAGAGGAAAATTTTATTGCTCAAAGCTTGCTCCTTTGTGGCTATTGAGCCGTAAAGGAGCTCAATGAAAGTTCTCATTTCAGTCTCGTTGTCGTCTTTTTTGGTCTCAAACATTTCTCATTTGTTTATCCTAAAATTCCTTAGGAGCAATAGGTGAGACCTGAGACTTTACCGCTTAAACCTTGCTCCTTTCCAGCACTGGGGAGACATTCTAAACTTCATTGAGAGCTTGATGAGATCTCTTTTGAAACTTACAGGGAGCCCAAGTTGAGATTTTCGGCACCTGTTTCTTAGGAGAAACAATTGAGAAACAGGAGAAATCAGCCACAGCCTCACTTTGGTCTCACATAGATCTCACAGTTGTCTAGGAGAAATGAATGAGACACTACTGAGATCTCTTTTCCAATTTTCGTTTCCTCTGGGCTATGATGAAAAATATTCGCCAACAAACCTTTTTTAACGGACGAAAACTAAATGAAAACTAAATAAAAAGTCTGATATGATGACGAAGACTGTGACGAAATATAACTGACACTTTAGTCAGTTAATAAAAACGAGATGAAAATGTTCGGGAGGGACGAATGGAGAAGAGATCCAATCAGAGCGAATCTTTTGAGGGTAGGTTGACCTATGCAGAAGCAGCAGAGCCACTTTAACCTCTCTGCACCCACCTATTTTCGGTAATTTTCGCCTATTTAGCATACCCAAATGGAAAAGCTTATAACACAATAACCGAAGTCCTAGATGGATGTATGATACCTCGTTTGAAAGCTGACACCCTCTAGTTTCTGAAAATGGCCATGTACCATACCCACAACCTAAATGACATCAGTTCAAACATGGCTCTAAAAAAATGTTTTTGTCTTTGAAAATAATAGGTCATATTTGAATAACCATAACTATGATGTGCTTTATGTAAGGCATATGGCAATATACCACATACCTTCTATATCTTGTCAACTACACCTGGATGAAATTTTAG
>CAEMYA010000273.1:63033-74437 GCA_903131615.1 Diplodus sargus
ATATATATATATATATACACATATATATACCAGAAACTGTCTGTTGCCACTGTTACCCTCCTCGGCAGCAGATACAGGGCCTTTCCATCAGGCGGAATTTTCTTTAGATATTTTTCGAGCGACGTTACCGGGCAGAGCGCATTTCCTCGCCCCCTCGGTTTTCTCCGGAGTGTGTCTTTATGATTTTTTTTTCTTCGTTGAACATCATAGTGAAATATTTTGCTCCATTATCGTCACATTTAAGATGAATGAGTCAGGTTTGAGATCTCTAGATCCCCTATCAACAGACCTGGTTTGTGCTGATGTATCCTGGCCTCTCTCCTTCCCTTCCTCTCCCTCTGAGTTTGAGTAATTTAAATCAAATGTGTAAATTAACAAATCACCTACTGTATATATATATACAGTAGGTGATTTGTTAATTTTTAACAAGGGGGATGGCCCAATGGGAGCACCACCCTAACCCTGCCCTGACACACCGATGTACACCTCCTAAAGGACATTGTTGCAGGACACCTTAACCATAACTATGACATTTCTAATTCTACAATTCTATTTTGTCCAGTTATCTTCCACTACAACTATATTTAAGTCATGAGTAAATAAATTATATGCAGTTGACTGAGTTTATTCAGGCAGGGTTTACTAATGTTTCTCACAATGCAGTACAAGCAGCGTTATTTTAAGTTACATGACCCACATGACCCCATGGAATTTTTTTACCATCTAAATTCCTTGACAGACACACAGTGAACATTTTGCAAAAAAGCAGAGCCTGACTGATTTATTGGTATTTGGCTTTATCGATTTACCGGCTGATTTATAAGGTTTTTAAACCTATATTTAAAGGTTTTACATTAAGTGTAGTGCAGCTAAGCATTCTTGGGGTAATTAAAAATTGGTGTAATGACATAGTTTGGCCAGCAGAGTGCGTTTCAATGGGGGATAAAACAGCTGGTGTCAGAAAATGTGACAGCTACCTCACTAATGGTTAAACTATAAACCAGCAAAACAATTACAATTGGCAACATACCATAAGCCACCATGTTCTGAACAGACACACTTAAAATGCTAACAAAAAGTAACATTTTGGTTTTAGCACATTAATAGCAAACTTTTGTTGATCTGGTCATTATTTCGTTTTATACAATCGCGAGTCTGCACAGGGTGTTTTATTTTGAAAATTGACCGGATGCTCTATGCCTTTCCTGCGTCTCTGACTTCCAGTTGGTGCGATCTGCTCTGCGCAGCTTGTTGCAGCTTCCAACAAAAATAAACCAGGCAGCCGGATTGCAAAGCAGCCACGCCCGGCTTGATTTAAGTATGCGTCGGAGCTGATCGCGACCACTTCTGATTTGTAACACACTATCTGCTGCTTGCGGATGGAGAGTGATGGCAGGTTAGGAGGAGGAGGACTTTGCTAACAAGGGGGGCGGCATCCACCCTCATCACCCCTCAAATCGCCTACCGTATATATATATAAAAATGAAGAATATCAGATGAACTTAAATTGTGGTTGAAGCAAGGGATGAAGTACTTTAAACTGAGCAAAAGCACATGCATTTCCGTGTGTGGAGTCTTCCTGTTTCTGTCAGATGAGAGGAAGGCCTTCCTGTTTAACTGTAATTTTCATATTCACTACTGAACTGTCATAGTTTACAACTCTATATCAGAGCATTACAGCTGTGTGCATGAGCACATTTCACTAGTATGTGGTAAAGCTTTTTAGTAGTTTATGCAAAATGTTGTGTGTGTAAGAGAGCATTTCAGTTGTGTGTGCGTGAGCGTTTCAGTAGTGTGTGTGAGAGCATTTCAGTTGTGTGTGTGTGTGAGAGCGTTTCAGTAGTGTGTGAGAGAGTTTCAGTAGTGTGTGTGAGAGTGTTTCAGTAGTGTGTGAGAGCGTTTCAGTAGTGTGTGTGAGAGTGTTTCAGTAGTGTGTGAGAGTGTTTCAGTAGTGTGTGAGAGTGTTTCAGTAGTGTGTGTGAGAGTGTTTCAGTAGTGTGTGAGAGCGTTTCAGCAGTGTGTGTGAGAGCGTTTCACTCACTTGTATGTATTAGAGTGTTTCAGACTAGACTAGACTAGACTAAGACTTAAACTCTTAGGATATTTAGTCGACTAAAACTAGACTAAGACTAAAAGATTTCAGATGACTAAAATATGACTAAAACTAAATTGTGTGTTATTCAAAAGACTAAGACTAAGACTAAATCAGAATTTGCTGTCAAAATTAACACTACAATAACAACAGATAAAATAATTAATTAGTAGTTGCCTCTGGGTAGTGGGATAGGGGACAAGACTCACAGACTAAGCAGAACTAAGCAAAGAGCCATGCTTTAAACTTCCCCGGGAGCCCTGCTTTTTTGATCCTCCTCAGCCATTTCTCCATTTCTCCACATGTTGTTCCTGTCAGTCAGTGATTCATCGAACCACTTTCTGAGGCACTTGATTGGATTCTCCACTATTGATGGAATCACTTCCCCTTGCATATGCAGCTTGAACCTGTTGGTCAACTTCCCGTTCCTGATCACCATTCTCCTGGATTTGTTTGGCTTAAACTTCATTCTAGCCCATGTTGCCACGTGGTCCAGAACAGTTAGCACCCACCTTGCCTCCACATGGGTTGTGGTCCTCTTATTGGGGATTGTTGGATGACTCCATTTTTGGACCCGAGGCTTCCTTCTCCGCAGCTGTTATTAAGAGGTTAATTACCAAGTTGAAGAGGATGGGGGGAGATTGTGCAGCCAGTTACGATACCTTTTTCCAGGTTTTGCCACTGTGTTGTAACATGAGCTGTCTTGAATCGTAGCTGGATTCCACCAAAGTAGCTGGTGATCATTCCCTTGATGTGCAGAGGAATGTGGTAATGGTCTAATGCTACATGCATGGGGGCGTGAGGGATTGATCTATAGGCATTGGCAAAATCCAGCTAGACAACAGTCAGGTTACCTTTGCTGGCTTTAGCCTCACGGATCATCTGACTGAGAACTCCGGTGTGCTCCAGGTATCCTGAGAAGCCTGGAATTCGACCTTTCTGGATAGCAGTGTTGATGTAGAAGAAGAAAAAAAGATCTTGCCTTCTGCACTTAGCAGTAAGGTTGTTCTGAATTGGTCAATGGTTGAGGAGTTCTCTTCCTTTGGCACGAAACAGCCCTCTGCCTTCTTCTAGCATGATGGAATGGTACCATTTATCCAGATCCTCCGGAACAGCTTCCACAGCCTCCGAAGGAGCATTGGGCATTTCTTACATACCTTGTAGGGTATACAGCTTGGGCCGGGGACTGATCCTGTACTGGCCTTCTTCGCCACCTCTTGGACTTCCTTCCAGGATAGTTCATTGATGTTGAGCTCTTTTTCCGGGGTCTTTTTGCTGTTGATACTTGGGTTGGCATCTAGGGCCTGGTTTCTGGAGGTGTCATTTTGGGTCTCCCTCAAGAACGCCTCCACATTCTCTTTGGGGGAGGCCTTTGGTGAACTGGGATCTTTTGTTCTCCCTATCCTTCCTCTTCTTCTGAGTGTTTTCTGCTCTTCGGAGCCTGCAGAGGCGCTCCCAGGGTTGACTCGTCAGATCCTTGATGCCGTCCTTTTCATCAGCAGGGGCTCTTTTGAACAGCTTGGTGAGAGTCTTGATTTCTCCCCTCAGACGATGAGTTTCCCTTTCTCTTCTACTTGGCTGGTATGCAGACTTGATGTTGACTTTCTTCTCCTCAATTCCAAAACGCTCCCTTGCCAGGTTGTAGGCTATTGTTGTGAGAGTATTGGCTTTCTGCTCAGCTGTCCCTGCTAATGTGACTTCTAGCATTTTGTCGAGATCTTGGTCTAGTTGGTACCGCTCTTTGTCGCTCATTTTGGGCCATTTAATTCGTAATTTAATTTCCAGTGGTTGTGGCCACATCAACAATCATTTGTCCCAACTGTTACATCTTGCTTTACTGTACAACTTCTTCCTTTAGCATGGTAATCTTGGGAAAAGTGACAGAACCAAAGATAGAAGAGGAGATAGAGAGAATTATATAATTTGCAAACAACAAACAAAATTATGACCTGGATAGATTTTTCAAATCTGAAAAACTGAAAATAATACAGCTTTGTGTGATAATTATATTAAAAAATCCTATTGCATTCCTTTGTCAGTTACATTATGGAAAAGACAAAGGTAATTAAAAAAGGAAATGCAGTTTTTCAGAGAGGAAGAAGTGAAGTTAATTATGTTGACATTGATTCTGATGCATGTTATGTCTGTCCAGATCAGCTACCTGTGTATCCTTCGTGCCATTGGTCGGAGTGCTGGGACACAGCCAGATCAAAAGACGAGGATCAGGCAGTTAGTAAGCAGCACTATCCTCATCTTCCTTGTCTGCTTCTCCCCCTACCACATCTTCCTGTTAGCACGCACCCTTCTGGAGCGGGAATGCAACTTCATCACAGGTACACTTCCTTTTCTACAAACAAGTCCACTAACTCAAGCTGAAATTATTTGTCTTAACCATGATGCCTCTATTCTTGTTTTCCAGTAATATTTAACTACTACCACCTGTCATTGTTGCTGACCAGCCTGAACTGCGTGGCTGACCCAGCTCTCTATTGCTTTGTAAGCGAAAGCGCACGCCAAGGACTGTACAGAGCCGTTTTCAAGCCTGTTGCCAGAATACTGTGCTGTTTCTGTCGTCGCGGCAACGCCAGCCCGAGCAACTTAACTGTCGATTCCCATGAGGTCGCCACTGATAAGAAATATGGCCATCAAACCGTAACCCTGCTCACACACACAATCACACATAACTACATAAAAACAGACAATTTCAGGAAAAACTCCAATTTAATCACACAAACTGATGACAAAACAATCATACCTTTATCTGTACAAAATACAAGACAGTCGGACAAATGCGTGGACAGTGATGAAAGGCTCAGCTGTATGATAGCCATGAAAGAGCATGGCAGTGAGGACTGAGGAGACTGACAATAACAACAGATAAAAGGAGTTATTAGCGGTTGCCTCAGGGTAGTGGGATAGGGGACAAGACTTGCAGACTAAGCAGAACTATGCAAAGAGGCAAACCACAACTAACATGACAGTGAGGCTCAGTGTAGGCATTGACCTAATGAACGTTAGCTGCCCAGCACAGCTTTGTTTACATCATCATTGTGCAATGGCATTGGATGAAAACATTTCCTCTCTCTCTCAAGTATTTATACTAAGGTCTAAAAATAGAAAATGGGAATAGAACAATCCAGTGTGCCCAACTCAAAGACTCTTTCAAAAAAAAAAAAAAAAAAACAATTCCCATGACATTACTTAATCTTAGCATGTTAGTAGTAGTTAGTAATGTGTCTCGTTTCACTACTAAACTTTAGGCTATCAAAATGCTTGATAGGGTCCACTTCTGCTCTAAACGGTGCAACACTGTAGTGACAGAGGAATAACATGGACAGATGAGGTCCTGTTGGTTTTAAACATGTTGCTACTGCCATTCAGAACAAATGTATAATTAAGTGGTAAAAAAATACCCAAACACATTATATGTTTTATTTTCAGCTGTCACATAATTTGGAGAATATTAAAAATGAGTTATTGATGGTATTCATTAACTCATAGTCGACCCTATTAGGTGGGAAATGTTGTGAAAAGTAACAGAACACAACATTCAGTATCAGAACAAGCCGAATAAAATCTTTACTTTAAGTGTTGCTGATACAACAACTATAAGGGCCCATTCTGTGTGTATGTTTGCAAATTGTTTTGATCACTGCATGAACACAATGTGCAAAATTACAGCCCTGATTCCTAGAAAACTTTGGAGCATTCCACAACTTTCATGGACTTTCGTTGTCCCTATCTGAGCTTGTTGAAACATGCTGCTAGCATCAAATTCAATATAGGCAGATATTCACTAAAATCAATTAAGTTGATGAGATAAAACATTAAATCTTGTCTTTGAAGCCTAATGTTAAAAAATTGAAAAAAAAAGTATTACAAAATGATCACATTCTGTTTTTTATTGTGTCAGTGTGCCAACTTTTTCAGAATCAGATTTTAGTTGGTTGAATACTAACTTTCATTAGCCATTTTTCCCTATGCCTCTTGGCTGTGCTTGGTTTGACTCAGTGGGCCAGGTATTTTCATTTCCACCATAACTGGGCTACCTGCTTGAACATGTGCTGGTACAAAGTGGCTCCGCTAATTCAGTTAGAAACATGTTTCATTTCCTATATTTTCTTCATAATAAAACTCTGCCATTATTTGGTCATTTAAAAGCGTGTATTATTTAGCAGCATTACAGGAAATGTTGCGTTTTCATCAGAAGTAACCAAACATGACTCCTAAAACAGCTGAAAGCAAACACATGACAGCGATTCAGTTAGAAGCTCCACAAGTACTTAGAGAGCTGAGCACAGTGACTTTTAAAAACATATTTCTCTCAGGTTTCCTGCACAGAGATGAGTTGTGTAACAATTTGCAACACACAGTTGTTTGAAGGGGACATGGTTACTGGGTGCTGAATACGTTGAATACATACATTCAACCTTAATCTCTACCTATTTGAATATGGATCTCCACCCTTGGGTATCTGATTAATCATGAGGGCGTGTCAGATTGCGCTAAAAACAACTTCTTTCTCGTCTCACTTGTTCGCAAATTAGCCAAGGTGTTCAAAGGGAATTTTAGCGTAGGTAGTTTTGGTTAGAAACTGTTGCCAGAAACCACCCTGAAGCAGCGCATGTATGTTGCATGAAGGTTTCACTCCTAAAGATAAACTGGAAAAAAACAAGGCCAACGTAGCCAAGAGGAAAGACGCCCACTGAGTGAGTATTCTGTTGTCTAACGTTATGTTTTGGCCAGCAAACTAGAGCAACTGTCTCGGGGAGTGATACACAGCAATGCCAAACAAGGCGTATTTTTCTCAACAGGTGTGTGGTGATATATGGTTAGAAATAGGGTAAAAAAAAAGAAAGAAAGCGTAAATATAATATATGGTTAAAAATGTGCATTAATTTAAATGTAGAGACATAGCAAAAACAAAAAGCCTAAAAAAGGATTTCCTGTTTTCCGAGAAATATAATCCCAAAAATAGGGATAAACTAATTTGCTTAACTAACTGCTTAAACTAAAAACATATGCTATGGCAGTGTGTGCGTGTGCAAGTGGAAAACACACACTAAGCTTAATGCAATAAATAAACACAAAGCCTCTAAATTCATAGAACATGCCACGGACTGCGAAAGGACTTGTTGAACATCAGTTTTCGATGAGGATGAGAAGGCCAGAGTTGAACAAGAGAGTCTATCTTTAGGTCGGTGGAGATGGCATGTGAAGAGAGCAACACAAAAAGGGTTAATCAAGCAGAAGCAGCATATCTAAGAGCGCACAGGCCATCAGCTCCAGCAGGTGACGGTAGCCCCATTCAAACTGCCGTTTAAACGCGGGGATCCATCACCAATTCTCCGCCTCCTTCTCTGTGTGAAAGTCTCAGAGGCGGTGAGGGGTGAAAATTTGCTCCAGCGCTGATACATCTCTGGAGGTAGTATCAGAGGTGCAGTATTGGCAAACCGAACCAGTAGGAATCGCTGAGCCGGTGTCGCGTATTGAGGGCGTGATGGTCTGAGAGTCTGACAACTACACAGGTCCCTCACTCAACAAAATAAAGAGAAATGTCCCATAAAACAGCGTTACATGACCAAACAAAAGTAACGTAGTAACTCTAACTATCTTTTGCGACTTATATAAGGAAAAAAATACCACATTGTACATGGAGAAGTGTCTGTCCTCCTGCCTGTCCTACCAACTCTTTGTCACATTTCTGCTGAGTCCGACCTGGTGGTTAACCTGCAGCAGACCATCTCTCTGACTAATGAACTGATACCACAAAATAATACACTAAAGTGGTCAGGTTGGGAACCCATATGCTAATGCATCTTTCTTTTTGCTGCATTTAGTGTTTCTTGAAATGACCACTGGCGAATGACTGTTGCTGTAATATGGGTCATCATTAAAGGGTTATAAGTAAACCATTCCATTTCATTTTCCAACTAGTCTACACGAGTCTATGTATATTGTCCCTGCAGGACTAGACTAAGACCAAATATGTTCTACGCACATAATTGTTTTGTCTTTTCCCCCTTGACTCCCAATCAGATATTTGGTTGACTTCATTTCAGATACCTTTTTGTACACAGTACCATTTGAAAGCCCACTTCCACGTACTGGGTAGGTTTGAAAGTATTAGGGAGTGGAGCATCAGGAGGTTGCTTGCAATGCATCCTGGTACATGCAGGGAGCCTGTGTACACAGGAAAACCAAACTTTCTCTGTCAAGATACCACACACTGGGGATTTTATTACCTCAATTAATTTAATTCACCATCAACACTGATTGGGATATTCACATAAAACATCTCCTTTACAGCTGTCTGAGACTTGAGCAAAGTAACATCAATTTAGAGATAAGATAGACATTTAAGACAGTATTGGGGGGTCATGGGAGTAGTTGTTGGGGGTCTCTAGAATAGCAAACCCTGAGTAACGTTAGGACGGAGATAGATAATAAATAACAGTTCAGAGAGAGAAAGACACAGATAAGCTTTTGGAGCATCTGCTCTAAGTGAAACGATCACAAGTTGACCGTTTAAAGCCTGCCAATTCATACCTGGCATTAACATGCGACTCAACATGCGTCTTGAGTGACCTCTTGTGATCGGATCTCACCTCCACATTCTATATGCAAATATTCACCTACATTCCTGGAACAAATGGATAAAAAGAAATACCTTCATGTGCAATGTTTGCAGAACGAACAACAATTTTCAGATACTTAAGAATGTGTCATCGACAGCTTTGCACAAAGTTTATACAGTGTCTGAGAATTAGAATTAGCTGTAACCATTTCACAAAGCTTGTTAAATTTCTCCTAATGCAACAACTTAACCCTAACCCTAACCAACAAAGTCATAAGAGTTGTTAAGGGAGTCTGGGATATTGCTGCTACTAGTGACTTCACTTCATCACTTGATCCAAGTCCAATAATTTCACACAGACAGCAGCCCACTTCTTGCAACAACTGTACCAACTAGATCACAAAAATAATTATTTGATTTAAATATGAAAATTTGTGACAGCACACACCTCCCAGAAGCAGACATGATCAATTTCATTCACAAGAGAATATGCTGTGTAGTTCCTCTGGAAGATGTAATAAGCTGTACTTTTTGTCAAATTAGACAAAAACAAGAAATAATATGGTCTTTTTTAGACAGTCAATATACACTGTTACACACTAGGTAATCTAATCAAGACGTAATAAGCCATCATATTAGGCAAAAACTAGAAATACTATGGTCTTTATCAGACAGCGGACAAAGACAGTCATAAGCAAAGTAGACTAATAGAAGTCCATCATTTGTGTTACATTAAGCAAAACTTAGACATGTGTTCTTTATTAGAAAGCTAAACAAATTTTTGTGAGCTTAGATGCGACCTTATGGGAGCCCAGCTCCCATTGGCTCCTGTATAACTTGAACCCAGGATAAGAGTGCTCATGATTGTAACTTTTTGTCCATTTGTCTGCTTTGATTGTTTCACAACTTCAACCCTTACTTTAAACTCTGAAGATAAGTTGTTTTGTTTGTTTTTTCTTTATAAATTATGTATGTTTTTAAAAGTGTTACCATTTAAGGCTCAGCATTTTTACAAGTACTTGTCATTTTAAAATGTGTTATCTCTTGTAAACAAATGGCTTTGAATGACTGGTATGTATCTGTCAAGTTCTGCTTCTGTGCAAGAGAATAAATATCAAAGGAAACAATCTCTATTGTTTACACATTGCTATTTGCATGCAAGGGAATGGAACTTTATTGTTATGGTCCAGTGTCCCCCCATCTCCTGATTGTTGCACAATATCGACCTAAATCTTCTCAATATGCAGTAGGCATATAACATTACATTACATATAATTACGTTATCCGATATGCTATAGCAGTATTTTCCCTAGATTTTTTTGTAGAAGCGGTGCTCTGAGTCGATAACCTAGCAACATTATAGGGGTCTGGGGCCCCCCTGGAGGAAAATTTCGAAAAATAACCCTTTAAATGGTGATTACTGGTGAGATTTAAAAAAAATAATAAAAAAAAATCATTTTCAGAATTTCAGAATCTGAATCTAAGACATGAGACAAAATAGTGTAGAAGTTGACATTGCTGCTTGAAAATATGTCTCTTCAGCATTAGAGAACTTTTTTACCATTATTAGGGCCCGAGCAGGTCATCGACCTGTGAGGTCCCTATTGTAATTGGAAAAATTATTTTTCTTATTAGGGCCCGAGCAGGTCACAGACCTGTGAGGTCCCTATTGTAATTGGAAAAATTATTCTTCTTATTAGGGCCCGAGCAGGTCACAGACCTGTGAGGTCCCTATTGTAATTTGAAAAATGATTCTTCTTATTAGGGCCCGAACAGGTCACAGACCTGTGAGGTCGCTATTGTAATAGGAAAAATTATTCTTCTTATTAGGGCCCGAGCAGGTCACAGACCTGTGAGGTCCCTATTGTTATTGGAGAACTTATTAGGGCCCGAGCCGTTCACAGACCTGTGAGATCCCTATTGTAATTAAAACTGCAAGCAGTGATGAACGGGCCCTTGCAGTCCGCGCGCGTCGGCCTGCGGCGCCGTGGGACTGCGCGCTCACCTGTTACTTGCATGTCACCACAGGGAGAAATCAAGCAGTAAACATCATGTCATTTGGATGATCTTTGTCTGACTTCCTGTGTCCAGTGGGTAGCGCTATGGATATGACACAGTTTTGATGCACAGATATATGCAGGGCGATTCCCACCACATTCCTGAGATATTTGGCGCAGATAGGACATTGTATGTGGAAGTTACAAGGACTTGATGCTTTATGGCGAAGCATTTAAATGGACTGCACCACCACAGCCAGCAGTTACGTCAGGCTGGGGCGCCGTCTCATTGCGCGCTCACTTGTTATTTCCATGTGATGCTGGGGAGAAAACACGCAGTTAACGTCATGTCAATCACATGATGTTTGTCTAACTTCTTGTGTCCAGTAGGTGGCGCTATGGATACGACTCAGTTTTGATGCAGAGATATATTCAGGGCGACTCCCTCTACATTCCTGAGAGATTTGGCGCAGATTGGTCATTGTATGGTGAAGTTATGAGGACTTGATGCTTTATGGCGAAGGATTTAAATGGACGGCACCACCACGGCCAGCAGACATGTCAGGCTGCAATGCCGTCGGATTGCCCCCTCACCTGTTACTTGCATGTCATCAAGGGCGTAACATCGGTTTGAAAAGTGGGGGGGACACAAAAAAGTGGGGGTCTGATTTGAATACCATTTTATACATTTCCACATGCTTTTAATCATATTCCCAGCTACTTAAAAGCAAAACACAT
>CAEMYA010000274.1:13124-26069 GCA_903131615.1 Diplodus sargus
CACACACACACACACACATACACACATACAGACATACAGACAGAGGTTCCTTGCTTTTATAGAGAGATGGAGAGGCTGTTTTGAATGAAATAGTTTTGACTCAGTCTGTCCTCTGATCAATATCATCTGATGTACATACACAGGTACTTGTGTTTCCATCTTTATTTATATCGCAATATCGTGATATCGTGACACGTATCGTATCGTGACCAAAGTATCGTGATACGTATCGTATCGTGAGGTTCTTGCCAATACCCACCCCTAGTCAGAAGTGTTCAACTGTGAACTGCAGTTAAATGCAACATAAACAACTTTTATGTTTATATTGACCAAATCCACTGAGAAGTTTGTTCCAGTAACATCCTGTCTTATCCTCCAGATCATCACAACAGATGAAGCAGAGAGGAGGGGTCATGTGTATGACCGCCAAGGCTCAACATATCTGTTTGACCTGGACTATGTGGAGGACGTGTACACAGTGGATGCAGCTCACCAAGGCAACATCTCCCACTTTGTCAACCACAGTGTGAGTGTCTTCTCTACGTACAGAATTTGCAGTCACTGTCTGTTGGCAGGACTTGACTTTAAATTTGGCTGTGTAGCAATAAATGTTTTAAGACTGGGCTTTTTCCTGCTATATTATTGCCCATCATTACATGATATTTTTGAATGAGACACTGTCAATAATTAGTAACTGTGGATGAGTCATACTGAAGGAAATATTTGGTTGTGAATGCATATATTCACAACATGTGTTCCTCTATGCATGGAATTCTTTAATGTGAATGTTGATTCAGAGACATAGTATATTTTCCAACTTTTTAGCTATTCAACTATTGCCATCAGTGGCTTCTCAACACAAATTCAAGCCCTCATTGCAGTTCAGAGCAGATAGTAAACTTGCACTGTAGCTTTACAACAAACCTTGAAATGTTCCATGTATAGTCCAAAATATATTCTTGCCATTAGTTATTAAAGCCAGCAATGCGCATGTAGCGTAAGCTCTTCGAAAAACTTTTAAATATTTCACATTTAATTATTCATGGTTTTATTAAAAGTTTTTACAGCCAGCAATGTGCAGTTGGCTTCAGCTTTTCAACCGCTGCAAGTTCTTCAGAACTTTTCTTCTCTAGTTTACAGGTATTATTTGAGTCTTTAAGATCATCATCAGCTCCTGACACACTCCTGACTCCTTTTCTTCTTCAGTGTAACCCCAACCTGCAGGTATTCAATGTGTTCATTGACAACATTGATGAGAGACTCCCAAGAATTGCTTTATTTTCCACACGGGCTATCCGGGCAGGAGAGGAGCTCACATTTGACTACAAGATGCAAAGTAAGTGTCATTGATTCAGCAGATTTAAATGTTATTTTAATGAAAAACTTAAAGTCCGTGTAAAGCAGAAATAAATTTGTTATGAGTTTGTCATACCACAGAAACATTTGTCAGTCACCACTGAGCCAAATTTAAAAGATAAAAAAAATTGCCAAGTATATAAAATTAGGTCTCAAAATCATGGAAAAACAAGCCCTTTTCTTTGCTGTGAAACGCTGGGGGCGTGTCAGATAGAGGCGCTGGAACCACGCCCACATGCAGGAGGGGAGCCGCCTCCGTGTACTGCACGAGGACGGAACCTACAGTAACAATGAAAGCTAGCAGCGTCATCGATGGACCCAGCCCGACCTTTTTGAGCCATCAGAGCCAGAAACTGACTCTGAGTCAGACACTGATAGTGCTCAGCCTCGTTCCTCACAGTAAAATATTCCCTGTGGATTATCATTGTGCTTTCAGATGGACTCCGCTCAGGGAATGAGGCCAAATCATGTCATGATTAAATGCAATAACATTTGCTAACATTACATGGGCATAACAGGATGCACGATGTAAAATCACTTTCAGGATTTGCACCTTCGGCAAAATGCATTTCATTTCCAAAATGTACAATATTTATAACATACATAAGCACACACTTACACTTAGAGCCTAGATCTGGCCCAAAAAATTCAAGCCTGAGCCGAGCCGAGCCGAGCCCGTGCACGTTGTGTCCGAGCCGGCCCGACACATTAACTAATTATGAGCCCGAGCCCGATTTAAACCCGACATTTTTTAAATACGTGGGCTGTTATAACGGACGTTCTCAAGCTCCATGTTGCACTTACATAGGCGTAACATCCACTATAGACAGGGGGGACATGTCCCCCACACTTTCCGAAATCCCGTTTTTGTCCCCCCCACTTTTACTTAATCCAGCGGAATGCAGTAGCTCTCAAGCGTCCGATACTCAAACATGTCCAGTTGATTTATCTACCCCGGCGTATACCGGGGACGCAAGAAGAAAGCAAAAATATAATATTTTTACTGAGGAAAATGACAAAAATAATAGTAACGCACAGTGACTTGAATAATTACCTTTAGCCTGATCACTGGTTTGGAAATATTAACGCGTTAGATTACTCATTACTGAAAACAGTGGTCATATTAGAGTAACGCGTGGGCAGTGACAATATGTGTCGGCTTTGTCGAGTGCATTAAATGTGGCACTTGTTGCATTATTCATTAATATTTTGGTAGTTCAAATAACTCGCAATTGTAGTTGAGAACATCAGTTTTAACAGCCCACGTATTAAAAAAATGTTGGGTTTAAATTGGTCTCAGGCTCATAATTACAGTTAATGTGTCGGGTCGGGCTCGGACACAACGTGCACAGGCTCGGGTCGGGCTTGATTCTAAGCTCTACTCGGGTCCACCCGAGACTTTACTGAGGTTCGCCCAGTGTGAGCAGCAGGAGGACGGTCAGCTCACCTCCCAGAGCCTCGTGCTGAATCACTGAGACTGATTTAGGGACCGTCATTAAATTACTTAAATATATAAATATATGAATACAAAATAATTGCATTTTTTTTAATATCTTCCATGTCATGTGACCCAGTGACTCCAAACCAACAGCAGATTGTATTAGTAAACTGGATGAATGAGACACAGCTCTTTTTATTGTACTTTAGTGCTTCCTCTATTTTATATGAATATTTATATGCAGAAGTTATGATTTTTTTTCTCAGCAACTTCCATGTCATGTGGCCCACTGACTTCTGAAACAGATTCTGTTTCCATAAAAATCTTTAATAATAAAGAAAATAATGGTAAAAAAAGTTCTCTAATGTCTCATGTCTTAGATTCTGAAATTCTGAAAATGTTTTTTTTTTTTCTTAAATCTCACCAGCAGTCACCATTTAAAGGGGTATTTTTCAAAATGTTCTTCCCCGGACCCCCCTAGTCTTGCTAAGTTAGCAGAACAATCTTGGGGAAACACTGTTCTGAGAATTTTGGACATGTGAGGCGAACTGTTTCTTTCTTAGCTGAAGCTGACAACAGAACAAAATAAGTGTAAAGAGAGACATAGTGTACCCGAATATTTTCCTGCTTTTTTGTTCTTTGCCAATCACACCTATGACTAAGCATGATAGCCATGTTCACCATAATGTGTTGCTTTTAAGTAGCTGGGAATATGATTAAAAGCATATGGAAATATATATGGTATATAATGGTATTCAAATCAGACCCCCCTTTTTAGTGTCCCCCCCACTTTTCAAACCAATGTTACGCCCTTGTTCACTTACTCTACACAATCAGTGATGCCGGTAACGCGTTACTTTAATCTGACCACTTTTTTCAGTGAGGAGTAATCTAACGCGGTAATATTTCCCAACCACTAAACAGGTTAAAGTTACTTATTCAAATCACTGTGCAGTACTATTATTTTTGTCATTTTCCTTAGTAAAAATATATGTTTTTGCTTTCTTCTTGTGTCTCGGGGAGTGACGTCACGTGCGCGAGAAGTCACGTTTTCTGCACAAGGACGATCACTCACGTGTAAAACCACGCAGCGGCACAAACATCATGGAGGGAGGAGAGAGATGCGCTTTTTGTAGCTGGAAATACTGTCATTATTTGGAGTTATTACAAACACACACACACACGATCAAGGGCCGGCCGACCCGGCCCGAGGATATTGACAGGTAACATCGGTCCGGTTTGGGTCAGGGTCTGGCTCGGGCAGAGAATCTAAACTCTGGCCGGTGGCGGGGATGAGAGCACCTATTTTTTGCAGGACGGTCGCAGGCAGGCACATAATGCGAGAGGCACCCATCTGCAGTCAGTCCCAACCGGAAGTTGCTTGATCACCAAAATAAAAGCTGCTATTTATCCGATCGATACCGTAAGTCTCAAGCGGAAGTTAGTTAATCACCAAAATAAAAGCCCAAACAATCTCTCTGAGCGTGCCTATTTTAAAAAAAAATTGCATTTGCTATCGAGCTTGGCAACGTGCCGCAGTGTCGGGCGCCATCTTCATTGCAAGACGCCAGAGCGAGAGAGAGAGAGCTCTCGAAAATCATATCTAACTATGTAGGCTAACGGGGAAAGAATGAATGTATGTCTTTATTACACTGCAGGGATCGAAATTAGCACCCGTGTGCTGGCGCCTGGTGGGTGAATTGAATCAGTTTACCAGCAAATGTGACGGATTCATTCCAGTCAGATCTGATCCAATTAATCTTAATGATCTATATCTTGGTTAAGGCGTAACAGTGCGCTTTACACGACCCAAGAGTTTGAACCGGTCATATTATGTTTCTGATTCGACCAAAGTGTCAGCTGGACTTTAGAAGGCCGGAAATCTGCATCTACTTGAACGGCTGTAAGTGGTCATTTGGACTGCTAGATTTTAACCTCTATAATCTCTCATGTACATACCCGATTGAGTGATGAATGCATTCATTATGTCATGATATATTTTTCTTTAACGAAATTACACCAAAATGTAGCATTTTAACAAGTTTAATTAGGCATTTATTAATAACATAGTAAACCGTTACTTTTTGCATATTTACACAAGAATTTAATAGAGAAAAGTTAGGACAATTAAAGTAACTTATTTGATTATGAATTATGATTTTACATTAATATATAAGTTAAGAAATATATAATAATTGAAAAAGATGGAAACGAGCTGATCTCAAACAAACAAAGAGCCGTTTTGATCACAGGTCACAGTCAGATTACCTCTGCTCTCCTCACACAGTCACCACACACGGGCTTGTGGCATTTCAAGTGTCCGAGGTTTGGTTCCGTTTGCAGCTCTTTCGGACCTGCACTGCCTCCGTGTCTGCTGCGGTCGTTGCTTCCGCTGCTGCCCACCTTGTGCCGACTGCCGTGGCCGCTTTGCCCTCCATGTATTCTGCCCTCAGCTCCTCTGACAGCTGCTGCAGGACTTTCCTCCGGGCTCTCCTGCTGCTGGTGCTCCCTGAATAAGATGCAGGCATTGATCCCAGCCAGGTCAAGGATGTTAGGGAAGACCGCCACTGGCTATCTTTCCGCCTTTGATGGAGTAAACCCTCGCATCTGGTCCGGGACGTCCACGCCGTACTTGGTGTTGTTGTTGTACATCACAGACTCTGGTGTTGCCTTCGCCCTACTGAAGGTGCCCACACCTGTGTGCAGGTGCTCAGGATGCAGACATTCTTCCTTGACTGGTACACAGTCAGAGTCGGATCATTTCAGCACCTTCGTGTTGTTAACAGCTCCGCTCGCTGTTTCAAGGAGGGAGGAACTCCCGTTGTTGTTTGCCCATGGTGCCAAACAAGCTATTTAATACAACTATATAATTATCGACTCACCAGTAAATTCACAAAGAGGCACAGCTGGAGACCACTAACACAGTTAGAGACAAGAGAGACAATGAAAGCAGCAAACCACGCGAAAAATGGAACAATGAAACTCCGCGAAGTGATGGGTGGTCATTTTGACCGCTTATGGCCGAAACAGGTTAATACATCATATTTTGTGTAATTTATATAAATTAAATATACAGTTAAAATACAGACACTTTTAAGAAAAGTCATGTAACAGCAGTATTGCATTTTTTCATTCAATGTTATAAGTGTTGTATTGTCTCTATAAGTGTTGATGTTTTCCTCAATTCCTAATATATACAATGAATGAAAATAAATTAAATGTCAAGTAAACTTTATTTAATATGGTAGATCCCTTTGTATTGTTTTTCATATGCAGTTATGGTGCAACATTTTGAATTGGGACATTGAGATTAATGGGTAATGGTGGTCAGGACTTGGTGTTTAATAGCTGAACCGTGGTAGTTGGCCCATGCCATTTCCTGTTATAGACTGACACCGGCCCCCTACCACAGAAAGGAAAGTTGATGTGGCCCCCACCGAAAAAAGGTTGGGGACCTCTGCTGTATATCATTGGTGGTGATACAGTGCAAGGACTGTATTGCCCAGATATTACACAGGATCTTGTTTGCAGGAAGCTAGCATGCTCTCTCCGTCTTTCCTGTATATGGCCGAGCCTGTTTACCAGAGGATGCTTTCATTAAGTACAGTACAGACTGACCACACATTGTTTGCTCAAAAGCATAATAAAGAAACTAAGCTAAAAGACATCAGTCCAGCTAGTCGTTTCTTCACCCACCAGGGATCTTCAGGGATGAGGGGGGCATCATGAGCAACACAGTGGCCACAAACAAGTGTGATGCAACAGGACGGGGAGTTCCTGGGTCTGGAGATGTGTTCATTTTTATGTGTTACTATTAAATTACAGTGTTGGCCTTATTTTTCAGTTCTAGTGTGAATGATATGTGTGAGCAGCCCTCCACATACACAGATATACTCACACACACACAAACATTGTATTTGTGTTTAATAACCGTAATATTAATATTTACAATCAATATTAATTGTAAATCAATGAAACAGTAACATAAATTAACATTTACCATGTACTAATTTGGTAGTATGACATTTGTTGTGACTGTTTTAACAATTCTCTATTTAATTTGAGAATTCAGTTTATTAAATCTTAGTTTTTCTTCAGTCATATTGTGTGTGTGTGTGTGTGTGTGTGTGTGTGTGTGTGTCCCCATCACCACCACACAAACATAATATTCACATTTTATTCATAACATATTGAAGCTAAATCCATGAAATGTTAACATTAAAACTTAGTGATTATTATAGGCTTCTAACTAACTTCTGAGTAAAGTCGTGGCGAGACAATTAACTAATCAATTATACCGTTATGATAAAGATGTAAATGCACAAAATGCATAGAATTATGTTATTAGTTAACCATACAGTCTATGGTGTAAACGTACATGTTTTTTAAGCTTTTATTTCGGTGATTAACTAACTTCCGCTGGAGACTTCCGGTATGGATTGGATAAATGGCGGCTTTTATTTTGGTGATTGACCAACTTCCGGTTGGGACTTCTGGTATGGATTGGTTAAACGGCAGCTTTTATTTTGGTTTTATTTTGGTGATTACCCAACTTCCGGTTGGGACTTCTGGTATGGATTGGATATATGGCGGCACCCTTGTCGGCCATCTTGACTGCAGATGTGTACTCTTGGCATAATGCCGGCGGCGGAGATGAGAGCATGCGCTGTCGGCTGGACGAGAGGATGCAAGCCGGGGACGGAGAGGGTCGGTTCGGCCGCACTGACCAGCGTCAACGGACTCTTCAGATTACCAGACTGTAACCTGGTGACAGTTGCTGTAACTATCGGGGGTAAAGTGGACACTGCAGAGACGGTGTCGGTGGTGATTTTTAACTCCCCACAGTAGCTCCTTTTGACAAAATCGATCCACCGTTTCCTACGTTGTCGTCCTTAGGAAGCTTAAATAAGCTAAGGGCGCCGTTACCCTGCACACTGTGGCATCCAGGAAAGATGCAGGAGCGATGTGGAGGAGACATGACTGTTTAACTGACTGGTTGACTGGTTAGCTCGCTGCAAGCTATTCTAAGAGATGTTATCCAAGACTGGAGAGCAAGCGGAAAAACCTCCGAAGCTAAAGCCTGATTTATGCTTGTGCGTCGCGGCGACGCCGTAGCTACGCCGTCGACGCAGACCCCTACACGGACCCTACGCTGTAGTCTGACGTGCGCCTCCAAAAAATCCTGACTATGCGTCACGTCGACGCGTCGAGACGCGAACGGCAATTCGCTCAGAACGTCATTTCTGGCAGTTGCTTTTCCGGTCAACAGTATAACAACACCGCCATTTTTAAAGTTTTTGTAGTACGAGCAGCACGGAAAAAATGGACCAGGCAGACGAGAGAATAATCGAGAAGGTCAGAAAATATGACCACCTTCACAACTCGTCTTCACACCCCCCTAGCGGCTTGGCGGTGAATTGCAGAACAACGCGTTTCCTCGATGCCGAACTTCGAATGCTCAATGACGGCGTAGGGTCGCTGAATGTATTTATACGGCTTCCGCAGCAGGGCCGAGTTTATGCAAATCATCATGGCCGCGTTACGTAATCCTGAACACAGAAATCGTGAAACACAGTTTGTGAACCTAGCTCCAAAATTAAATTCTAAATGGTTGTATGGCTTTTTACAGGTTTTAAGGAAATACATTTATGACCTTTTTAATGTGTTTAAAAAAAAATGGCTGAATTTGCTTTACACAGACTTTAACAGGATTAAATGACAAGTGACAAATCACAGGGATCAATTTCAGAGTCTAGTCCTGTGGAACTGTCTATTCTTAAACTTAGACACCATCACTTTATTATGGTCATCAATTCATCCTGGTTCATTTTAAAATGAGTTAATAACTTTCTTCAGAGAAAATCCAGTGATCTTGACACCTAGACAAAATATACACACTTTATATATATAATATAAAATATATAATAAATATAATTTCTTTACATACAAGTATACATGTACTACACTCATGATGTGAAGGGCACCATCATGTTTACCATGCTTCTACCAGCTGTCTGTATGGTAGGGATACACCCTAGAAGGGATCATGTTCACACAAAGTTTAGTTGCATTTTAAAGGTTGATAACACCTGACTTTTTAACTGAGCCCTATCTAACCTCACTCCTATGTGTTCCCAGTTGATCCAGTTGACACAGAAAGCACCAAAATGGACTCTAGTTTCAGTCTAGCAGGACTCCCCAGCTCTCCAAAGAAGAGGATTCGAGTGGAGTGTCGGTGTGGATCGGACTCATGTCGAAAATATTTGTTCTGACACGGGACTGCTGGGAACACAACAACTCTGTCCGTGTAAAGTTGTGGAAAATTGTACAGATTTGTATATGAAGTTTTATTTTCATCTTTTTTTATATGTGACAATTAAATACTTTTCAGAGGTCAGTCAAATCAAATTTACTCCAGCAGAATATAGAGCTGATTTTTAGTAAATTGAAGACTACATCAGTGAATTATTTCAGTACTTAATGATTAATCAAATCCATGATTTTAAATATCTGTCTCTGTCCATTTAAATTTGCAAGACAGAAAGGGATGTATGAGCATGTTTATTAGCCCGTCCATACAGTGTGCAGTAACAACTTGAATGACACTCAGTAGAGTGCATACCGGAATCTGCCCAAAAGTTAATGTAGTCTCTTCTGGTTTGAGATCCATCCTCCATACACGTTTGGTGTAAATCCGTTCAGTAGTTTTTGGTGAAATCCTATTGAAAAACCAACCCACCGACAAATGAATCAGGGAAATCATGATCTCTTTGGTGGAGGTAATTTTTTTGTTTTACTTAAAGTCAAATAGCTGTTTGTTACTGTTTTGCTGTCTCTGTGCTCTGTGCTCTTAAAATGCTTTCTACAAGTACATGCCAAGGGGTTTTTGCTAAAGCCTTTTCCTCATCATTAAATGGTAATTCTGGTTTACTATAGATTGGGATTTGTTTTCCAGTATCACATCTACAAGTGACACGTTGTACTCATCATTTATTTTCTGACATCTGAGAACACAGCCACACCTCTAAAAAGAAGTCTGATGGTTCAACAAACCTGGCAGGTTAAAACAAGCCTCCATGTTAGTCGGCTTTATTTGTAGGAGAAAATTAAGGTGAAGAGTACAATTATGACTCAAACCCCCATCATATTTTATAGACTCACGTCCTGCTTCAACTTTGACTGACTGTACTAACTATAGTGTACTGGGCAATGGGGGATTAAGATCACCATTTCACTCAATTCCTACTTTCAGCCTGGCCTTTAAATAAAGTGGTTCAAGTAATCTGGATGGACTGCCTTTATGATTCTTGATCTATTGAATGTCAGATTCCAACTATTAATTTGGTATGTTTAATTCCATGACTGAGGAAAATGATGGACAAAAGTAAAAAAATTAGACCCAAATTGTAATAAACTGAAATAAAAATTTAAACAACTGCATATTTTTAATTGTCCACCTCACTCCCTAACATCGTTATAGAACCCTGAGTTGATGTCTTAAAACTCTGCACTGTTCACACCTGAGCTCAGAGAACATTAACATTGTCATTGTCAGACTGCTAGCAATCATCTCTCCTTAGTATTTTGTCACTTCCTGAAGCGGTCATGCACTTATCTCAAAGGATCTGGGCAAACAGTTACCACCTTTTAACAACATGATGGAGCTGAAAAGCAGCCATAGTCGGTGATTTGACTTGCACATACCAATTGAACAGGCTTTGGTTCTTGGAGTGAAGTTTCTATGCCTGATATTTTATCATCATACATCATGCTTCCTATATATACTGTCTTTCCAACTGTTGCCCATGTTTTCATTTGTTCTTCCCTGCCTGTTGTGTTCTCTGGACTTAACTGTTTAAGATTTTTTTTTTTATTCTTACATTTACATTTTATAATTCTATTTGTAATGTGTAGTGCTTTTAATTTTATACTTTCCGTCTTATCACTTGTGTGTCATGCTCCTGATGGTCGGTTGACTTGGCTGATTTCTTCCTCACCCCCATGAAAGTGTAAAGTTGTTGAAGTTTTGTAGTCCATAAAACATTTCTGGAGCGTCACAGCAAAATAGAGTTTCAGCATTCTCTTAATTCAATCAAGCCTACGACAGTTTTAGACTCACCCTGTGTCAGTTGCTCTATATTTTAAACCAGCCATAACTACTCATCTATAATTCAAGTTGACCAGAGATAACATCTGCATCAAATTATACTCACTCATAGATACAGGCCACCTTAATAAGCCCGATTTTTGTTTCATCAGTATCCATGCATTATTTCCTAGGAAATAAAAATGGAAAATGTCTGAAAAACATGCGAGCTTGTGATGTTAAATAAAGTGAGAAAAAAATCGTAGATGCATCCTTTAATCCAGATTCACACACAAAACCCATCTGCCATCCGACTTTCAGGGAAATAAAGTAGTTTTTGTTTAATCCTGCTGACAAGCCAAACAACACACAAATGGACATGGGTGAAATCATGGTCCCTTGTTGGATATAAAAATAACACACAGCTCAAGTTTCAACAACCACCGCTATCCCAGACTGATTTGAATGGACTTTATTTACATACTTGACGAGGTTTGTGTTGACACTTTTAGCTTTGCAGTTAAGATTTTGGCTTGAAGGCTGTAAATAACGACTTGACAATTCAGTCTCGGCTCTTAGGGCTTCTGGAGATTATTTTCTTGGACTACAGCTGAGCCCTTTAAGTTTTTATTTTTTGTTGTTGTTTGGTTGTTTTTTAACATTATAAGCCATCATTTACTTCAGTTGTTTTGGAGAATGCTGCCAAGCTGTTTTGCTGTAAACCTCCAGAAATGCTTTGTGGACCATGAAACCTTCCCTGACTTTCTGTTCATTTTTCGGTGAACTGTACCTTTAAGGTATGCTTTGAAATAACTGCTTGTTTAATGTGTTGTTCTAATACTGAGTGGAAATTTTTCCAGCTGTTGTGAATGTCCACACTGGAAGGTGAGGTAAACGCCTGCCATGATATTCTCCTGTATCCCTCCATTTGCCATTCGTACAAATGATCTCATCAAGGTTTGCGCTCACTCACCTCACATGTGAGGTGATAGAAAATTGTAAACTGTAAACAGATTGATGTCCCTTTGTAAAGTGTCCTTGAGTGTCCTGAAAGGCGCTTCGTAAATAAAATTTATTATTATTATTATTATTATTAGATCATATTTTTGAAAGTTTAAAAATGTTGTAGCCCACCTTACTACATCCCACCAGTCTGCCATCAGAAAAGTGGTCTGATAGACACTTTGTCTGAAGCACACAGAGTACTTTTGTCTTCAACACATCTGACGTGCCAGATTTGTGACTGGCTTTCAACTAGTAATCAACACCTAAGATGATAGAAAGGCTTACTATGCAATGAACCTTAATCTGCAGGGAGGGAGTAGCCCTCAGCTCAGCCAACACTGCTGCTCAGTATAGAGTATGTTTGTGTGTGCAAATGTACACTCTCTGCTTCCAATCACCAATATCAGTCAAGGTTAGGAAATGTCAGGACAGTACAAAAGACAACTTTCTGGATATGTTTTACACAATGAAATTATGAGAAACTCACAATGGGAAACAGATCCAAAAGACAATCAGAATCAATAGGTAAAACTGTTTGCATTGCCAAATACAACCATGTATAAGTTAGAAAGAAATTTTCTTTTGTGATTATGATAAACTGACCCTTAAATGGTAAAGTGAGAGGGGTCTAATTTCTTCTTCTACCAATGTACCTTGTGACTGTACAGTATGTATTTTATGGTCAAATAGCTGATTATTTTACAGTGTGTATATTTGAACATTTTAGAATTTAGTACTTCAGTGTGGGACTTTCTTATAGGTGGAGAACAAAAACGATGTAAATAAATGGTTATAAAGGTACTGCATGCTTTCATGTTTCTTTTGTTTAAATATTGTTTTACTAAATATTATTATTTTACAGAATTTTAGATACAGATTATACATATATATATATATATATATGTGTGTATATATATATGTGTGTGTATATATATATATGTATATATATATATGTATGTGTGTGTATATATATATATGTGTGTGTGTATATATATATGTGTGTGTGTGTATATATGTGTGTATATATATATACATATATATATATATGTGTGTATATATA
>CAEMYA010000274.1:31150-56842 GCA_903131615.1 Diplodus sargus
CCCACTGACACACCTTCCACAGAGGAAGCAGAGGCTGGGGACTCAGAGGTGGACTCATTCATCACCCAAGCCGAAGTCACTGAGGTAGTTGGGAAGCTCCTCAGTGGCAAAGCACCGGGGGTGGATGAAATCCGCCCTGAGTACCTCAAGTCTCTGGATGTTGTAGAGCTGTCTTGGTTGACACGTCTCTGCAGCATCGCGTGGCAGTTGGGGACAGTGCCTTTGGACTGGCAGACCGGGGTGGTGGTCCCCCTATTCAAAAAGGGGGACCGGAGGATGTGTTCCAACTATAGGGGGATCACACTCCTCAGCCTCCCTGGGAAAGTCTATTCCAGGGTACTGAAGAGGAGGATTCGGCCGATAGTCGAACCTCGGATTCAGGAGGAACAATGCGGGTTTCGTCCTGGCCGTGGAACACTGGACCAACTCTATACCCTCCGCAGGGTGCTCAAGGGTTCATGGGAGTTTGCCCAACCAGTCCACATGTGCTTTGTGGACTTGGAGAAAGCATTCGACCGTGTCCCTCGTGGCATTCTGTGGGAGGTGCTCCGGGAGTACGGGGTCGGAGGCCCTCTGTTAAGGGCCCTTAGAGATAGGGTGAGGAGCTCTGTCACCCGGGAGGAGCTCGGAGTAGAGCCGCTGCTCCTCCACATCGAGAGGAGCCAGCTGAGGTGGCTCGGGCATCTGTTTCGGATGCTCCCCAGGACACGCTGGAGAGACTATGTCGCCCAGCTGGCCTGGGAACGCCTTGGGATCCAACCGGAAGAGCTGGAGGAAGTGTCCGGGGAGAGGGAAGTCTGGGCATCCCTGCTCAGGCAGCTGCCCCCGCGACCCGGCTCCAGATAAGCGGAGGATAATGGATGGATGGATGGATGGATGGATGGATGGATGGAAGATCTGTTTTGGTTAGCTGTTGCCGTGTCTTTTGATTTTTTATTCACTTGCACAGACCTTGAAAGGCTCGCCGGGTGCTTTAGTTCAATGTGCCGTTTCAGGTTTGTGGTACAGGATAGAGTACAAATTAAAAACAAAAAAAAAATAATACATAAATAAGTAAATAAATAATTTTAAAAAAAGGAGAAGAAAGGGAAAAATAAAATAATAAATAGATAGTTCATACAGTGGCTTCAGGGAAAACTTTTCATAATGACTCAGTAAGGTATTACTTTTTTTGTTATTTAACAAAATCAGAGATTTAAGCAAAGAGCTCAGTTCCAGGAGAAAAGGAGAAAATTTAGGTAGTGATTTTGCAAATTTTTGTTTGTGAATAAAACATTTTGCATAGGATAACAAAGTTCATCATGTGTTCAAGAGCATCATCTTCTGGATTAACATAGTAGCAAATAACATGTTTCAGGGTAAGAGAATGGACAGAGTTAGCAGCATCAAAAAAATGAGATTCAACATCACTCCAAAACTTTTTAGATATATCACAATAAAAAAACAGGTGTGAAGCCTTCATTTGTTTTTGTCTCCATGCTGAGCACAATGATGACGCATACGCGGTGCGACTCTGTGGAGGCTGGTGTTGCCAGTGTTCTGTCCGTTCAGGACAAATTAATCTGTGTTCGTTTGGTAATGTCTAACTGCATGTTTGGTATGCAGCTGTTTCTGTCCAAAATAGTTAAGTTTTGTTTTGATAGAAAGTAAAGCGAGTTGCACAAACCTCTCGTCCAGCGTCCTTTTTATACACAACAGCCAGATTGGGTGTTTTTCTGCTACATATTAAAGCCTGTTCACGGTGTGTTTTAGCCGGTTTTCACCTGGAAGGCTTGATGGAAATCTGTCACTGTCTTGAACGAAGTTAAACTGAGAGAACGCGCCGTTCACAAACGCCAGAATGAATGCGTTCACAATAACGTTCATCAGGCAGAAATACAGTACGTTCAGTTCACGTTCGCTCAAAATATGAACAAGTTCATGAACTATCGTTCATTGAACGCATTCAGGCACAACACTGCTGAAATTGAATTTTGAGAACTGAATTTGAATTGTGAGAACTGAATGTGAAAACTTATATAGAGTTGAATTTTCCGAACTAATAAATTCAATTTCAAATTATAATATTCAGATTCAGTTTTTCAATGCAATGATTCAAGTTTAGCTATTCAAATTCAAATATTGATCATTCAAATTCAGTTTCTAGTGGCACATATTTCAGCCCATACTAGTCCAAGAGTTGACAGTTTATTCACCAGTGTCTGCGGTATGATAGTGTTGAAGGCAGAGGTGAAATCTAGGAACAGCAGCCTCACATTGGAGTTCTTCTTCTCCAGGTAAGTGATGGACGAGTGTATTACGGCAGCGGTGGCGTCAGGTACGGAGCAGTTTAGCCTGTAGGCATACTGGTGGGAGTCAGTTGTTATATTGATGCACTTTTTAATGCTCGCCATAACCAGCCTCTCAAAACCCGTTGTCACAATGGGGGTGAGAGCAATTGGACAATAGTCATTGAGACACTGTGGAGGTCTTTGGCACAGGGACAATGGTAGATGTCTTGAGGCGTGTTGGAACGGTGGCCTGAGACAGTAAGATGTTAAAAATATCTGCCATGACTGATGAAAGCTGGTGTGCACAGTCCTTGAGGATCCTGCCTGGAACTCCATCAGGGCCTACAGCTTTGCCGGGGTTAATTTTATGCAGCGTCTTCCTTACCTCAGCTGATGTTATACTGAGAGGGGAGTCATCAGGTAAGAGTTTGAACCTGACGATGGTGCTGATGTTTGATGCCTCGAAACAAGCATAGAAGATGTTGAGAGCATCTGGTAGTGATGGATCAGAAGGGCATTCTGCACTCTTCCCATTGTAGTCCGTGATGCTTTTAATGCCTCTACATCCCCTGCTCTAAATGCAGCATCCCTTGCTTTCAGAAGACGGTGCACTTCTGCATTGAGCCATGGCTTCTGTTTAGGAGAGATAGTGATGGTTTTGGTAGTCGTGACATCCTCCACACACTTTGCAATGTAGGCCAGGTCTGAATCTGTCTATTCCTCCAAGTTTACTGTATTGCCCTCTGTAGCTGCCTCTTTAAACATCTGCCAGTCTGTGGTTTCAAAGCAGTCCTGGAGCATTGAAACAGCATCAGCAGGCCACACAGTGATGTTTTTTTGTGTGGCTGTGATCCTCTTAGTCACATGGCAGTATGCTGGGACCAACATGATGGAGATGTGGTCGGAGGCACCAAGGTGGGGGCAGCTCTGTACATCCCTCGTCTATTTTATACACTTTGCCGAATGTATTGTCACCTCTGGTGGCAACAGTGACATGCTGATGAAACGTAGGGAGAGTGACTTACAAGTTCACATGGTTGAAATTGACCTGCAGCCACATGCAGAGCCTCCGGGTATTTGTTTTGGGTTAGGGTTACAGTCACTGGTTACTTTAAACTATTGCAAGATCTACACACTCGTTGGTGTTCTGTTCAGCATCTAGCCTTGTTACTGCTGACATGTCATCAAGATCACCAACGACCTCCTCATCGCTGCAGATTCTGGCCACATCAGTATTCTGATCCTCCTGGACCTCTCTGCAGCCTTTCGACACAATCTCCCACACAATCCTCCTCACCCTTGATTCCACATTATCTTTCCAATCACACATAAAATCCATTACAAAATCAGCTTTTTACCATCTCAAAAACATCTCCAGACTCCAGCCCTCCCTCTCTGAGCCTGTGGTTGAGACTCTCATCCATGCCTTCATCACCTCCCACCTGGACTACTGCAATGGAGTCCTGTCCGGGCTCCCTTCCAAAACCCTGGACAGGCTCCAGTATGTGCAGAATTCTGCTGCCAGGGTCCTCACCTGCACCAAGCCCTGGCAACACATCACCCCCACTCTCATCCACCTTCACTGGCTCCCAGGTAAATCACGCATCACCTACAAAATTCTCCTCCTGACCTATAAATCTCTCCATTCCCTCACCCCCCAATATCTGTCTGACCTCCTCCACCCCTATACCCAGTCTCTGGCGCTGCGATCATCGGGCACATACCAGCTCTCCATCCCTCACACCAAACTACAAACCCTTGGTGACAGAGCCTTCTGTGTGACAGCCCCCACTCTCTGGAACACTCTCCCAGCTGAAATCCGCAAACAGACTTCTTTGGAGACTTTCAAAAGAAACACATCTTTTTAATAAGGCCTATCCGCTCTCGATCCAGCCAAATCAATCATCTTTTTAATTTTTTTTTATCTTATATGTATTTTTTGTTTCTCCATTTATTCTCTGTTTTGTTTGTTCTATTTTGTTAAGTGTCCTTGGGTACCCTGAAAGGCGCGATAAAAATTAAATGTATCATTATTATTATTATTATTATTATTATTATTATTATTATTATATTTTCATACTTGGTATAGCATCTGGCCCTGCAAACATTTTTATTTTAACTCGTCCACATTCTCAGGTATGGTTACAAACTACCAAAGGTTCACATTTTATGAAGAAAGCGTGCTCACTATCACTCAAAAAAGCAGATGTAAACACAGAAAACAATGATACACCCTAAAGCAGGAGCTGAAGTATAAGCTGAAGCACTGAAAGGTTTAAGCTGTAGGCACTGAAAGGGGATTCATGTGGACGTTCTTTGTCACGTATTACTCACCCCAACACTGTTGTGGACCAAGTATGACTTGTAAAGGAGAGGCCCCACTACTCAGGCTTGGGTCTACTTCATCGAGGAATGGACACAGGACATCTGAGGGCATCCTGGGGTGTCTGACACTGCCCTGCTGGTGGATCCCTTGACTCCTGTTTGTTGAGAGGTGAGACCTCGATGGATTGGACTTGTTCCGGGATAACCCATAGGTGCTCAGTCAGCAGAGCCGTGTCTTGCTATAGTCTTGCAGACTATGCGGGTACATAGGGGCCCCGCCACACCACTAGGGGCCCCCTCAAGTTGCAAGTCCGGCCTCGATATCTGAGGAGTGACCTGACGGAAAAGGTGTGAAAAGTACCTGCCACTTTTTTTCTAAGCACCTTTGAAGAGATTCCAAGCGAGCCAAGGTGATAGGTACGCCCGCTGGTTGGTCAGATCTGCTCTCTACCACTCCACTTGCTATGACAACCAATACAACTCAGCAATGAGAGGCGAGGCGAGGCGAGTTGCGCTTAGCCACCGCTACCGGTCATTCACGACATGACATCAAAATGAAAATATTCATCTGTTTCAGAAAAAGAAAAACTAGACGAAGAAAAACACTCACAGGATAAAGGTTTTTTTCATGATGTGGGGGGAACTAATGCCGAATTTTGAGCTATCTTAAGTGTTTGCTTTAGGAAAGGGCTAAAATAAAATGTATATGTCACATGTGAATGCCATCAGACTGATTGACTGAAGTGACACCTACTGAATTATAGCAGGTCCAGCTGTTGGCATTACATTTGGAAGGGAGGGTGTGTTGTTGTCTGTCATGTCTGCTGTATCCTCGTCCAGTCGGAGCAGCTGTTCCGTCATAGACCTCCTCTGCTGTTCAATATTTGCCACGTAACATTACTTTAGGATTGTTTCAGTGTGTCTTCAGTTTATAGGTCTCTAATGTAAAGTGTGCTAAACAACAATAATACATATAAGGCCTATTGTGGATTTTTATGGACTACTGTGGCATTGGATTATAGCTCTGAGTGGATTATTGTTAACTCTACTGAGTTAGTTGCTTCTTTCTTTACCACATTTATCAGAAAATGTATTGTGACAATATAATTTGACCTAATTTGCCCACATTCCTGCAGTTTAGTTATGTTTTTGATGTCTTACTTTGTTTTATTCCTGCAGTTTAGTTATGTGATGTCTTATTGGGGCTGCTGTAGCTCAGTGGGTAGAGCTGGTGGACCAGTGATTGGAAGGTCGCTGGTTCAAATCCCCGGCCCCTCTGGGGCAGGACTGAGCTACATGTTGAAGTATCCTTGAGCAAGATACTGAACCCCAGAATCACTCCTGATGTGCAGACCATGTGTGGCAGCCACTGCCATCAGTAAGGGTCCTGCAATGAGCTGGCAATTCATTCAGTGTGTACCCTGGCCTACGCCCATGAGTAAAACTGGATTTGGCCCCAGTAAGCCCTGCAACCCCTCAGGGGGATAAACAGCAGCAACATCCCGCAACTCTCACGGAAAAGCGGACATGAAAACGAAACAAAACTTTGTTTTATTCAAAAGAATCATAATAACACAAATTGAAGTATATTTAAAGTAAATTATACTATATATGACCGTTAGTTCTGCCCACAGAATATAGGTTAAGACCATATCATCATTTAGGCACAAGTAGTCCACTTACACATACCTGTGAAATATAAACTAAAATATATGCTCATCAGTCATTTATCTTCGTTTTATCTCTAACAAACAATGTGTCAAAAGTGACAACTTTGAAACTGGGTGCATGCTTTAAAGGGATGCTGTACTGTATATTGTAACGTTCAATATAAAAACAGATCATGAATTTCTGCATTAGTGTAACATAACTCAATTATATAATATGAATATTGGCTTAGGATCCATTTCGCTTGGTAACCTGGGGAGTTTTGTCTTTGCAGGGGCAATTCTGAAATATTTTGAAGCCGCGGACCAGGAGGCAGCACGGCCACCTTCAGCACCATCGGACCAGGATGTTCAAGTTTAAAAATGTCTTACAATTTAATTTACCTTGTATTATCATTTTATCAGTTCAACTTGCTAGGGTGGGTCGACTTAAGATATTTGATTTTAATTTGAGAGAGGTTTTCACAACTCTAGCCTGTTTTCCTCTGAAAATGTAATAGATTGTTGCATCTTTGTGGATCACTAAAAGGGTTAGGAATCTATCCATTGTAGTTTGACAAAATAGGGGCCCCGAAACAGCATCTTGCAGGTGGTGGGAGAGAGCAGGATGATGGACAAGCTGTCATTGCTGCTGGTGCAGGAGTCCCACCCCCTGCAGGTCACTCTCACAGCACTGGGCAGCTCCTTCAGCAACAGACTGATACACCGTAAGTGTGTGAAGGAGAGGTATCACAGGTCCTTTCTTCCTGCTGCTGTCAGACTGTACAATCAGCACTGCTCCATATAGACCTCACTCTGTACTCTGCACTGTGCAATAAATCTATACAAACTCATTTCATCACCCATATTTATTATACATATTTAAAATCTGTATATAAAAATGACTGTCCATTCTTGCACTATATCATGTATATATGTATGTATATACGTCGATTCGATTCTATTTTCTTTCCTTTATAATTATATTGTCTATTTTATATTGTCTATTTTGCTGTTGTCTATTTTGCTATTGCTCTGTTCCTGTAATATTTCAACACTGCTGTGACAAACAAATTTCCCTGTCTGCGGGACATTAAAGGATTTCTGATTCTGATTCTGACTCTGATTGCATAGGGACCCCAAAAAGACAGAAACAGCCTGGTTAAGATCTCTGGGATTTTGGAGGCCATTTTGGTGTCTTAACCTCTTTATCACATTCCTTGGGCCATTCCTGAGCAGGTTATCCCATGTGACAGGTCCTGCTGGGGGGGCCACTGCCATCTGGGAATGCTGTTGCAGTGGAGGGGTGTACTTGCTCTGTTTGGGTGGGTGTTTGTGTGTGAAACAACATCCTCACAAACCAGACCACAAAGTTTACCTGCAGAATATTGAAATAAAACTAGATGATCAAGGAACATTGAAATGTCATCCTACAACACAGGATTGTACGATGTAAAACTAGTAGTAGTCCCTTTATGCTTCACACGTCTCATTGCCTGGGGAAAGAAGCCTCTCTGTAGTCTGGTGGTACAGGAGTGGATATTTCTGTGTCTTTTGCCAGATGGCAGCAGGGTGGACACACTTTGGCTGGGTGTTGTCCTTTTATTATCCTTTGCTCACCTCAGATACCTCACCTCAGTGATGTCACTGATGTCACTGATGCTCTGTAGATGGATGATCACATGTATTTTTTCGTCTGTAAAGGTGGACAAAAACTTGCCACCAGAATTTTACCTTCATAAACTGGCAATAGACTAGGTTTCTACAATTTTGTCTGCCAGTGGCCAAGTGGTCACCCGGGGAAAGGGAAGGCTAACTTGCGTTCCATTCTATTATAGACTACATGACTGAATAAACTGCATTGATGTTATCTGTGACTCTGAGGTGAATAGGAATGATCCGGTTGTCTTTGCCACAGCGGTAACAACAATACTACTAGAAACCCTGGTTGGCAAAAAAATGTTGTTGGCACTTTAATTTTCCTTAGGGAAACGAGTTTCTTTTTTTTTTACCCAGTTGGTGGTGATAAAAGTAGGTTCTCTGTGATGCAGATTATCAGGATCCTAAAACTGCTGACCTGCTCCACCTGTGTCTTTTGCCTCCTTAATTCTGCGTATATATGGATGGCTAAATACCAGTAAAGGTAAGTGATTGGTAGATTAAGTTTTTGTACTTTGAGTGACCAGACTCTTTAAGTTACAGAATGAAACGATGGTACTGCCCCATACTCTACCATACCGTACATATAAATGTTCTGTGAGCACAGTATTATGTTCTTGAAACTGATACACCATCATGCCCAGGAATCGTGGGGAGACCCTGCCATAGGTAATCATAATAATGTTCTGATCATTTCAAATGAAATTTATTTTCTTTACAAAACCGACAACAAAAATCATAAATCGCCAGGGACATGCGTAATAGCTCACTCACTTTTTAAAATAATACAGAACAAATGGAAACCGCAGCATCTGACTTGCCTCCATGATTTTCAGCGGTCAGAAAAAAACCTCTCACATCCTTCAAACCTTTTGGTATCTTTTCAAGGATGTTTTTTTTTTTTTTTTAATTCATGATGCACTGAAGTTACTTTCAACACTGTTCTGCTTTAAGGTTCAAAAAGAACAGTTTCTTTTCCTCACTAAAACATTGCAATATTTTGAGTTTCTCCCATATTGGACTGTATATAGGTGCTGTGACACCTTGTTATTGTGATTCCTGTTACCGTGCATATTTGAAATGTGACAATTACACAGCAGAATAACCAGAGACGGATTTGGACATTCACTTGTCAGACTGGCATTTGGCTCCTTCCCTGCTGGGGCACAGTCACACCAGCATTCAAAGCTGCAAAATTGCATGCCATGTGTAAGAGCTACCATGTTCTACTTCTTTAAATGGAACAATTACATTATTAAAATGCAACTTCAGTAAACCAGCGAGTTTACATTGTTGGCTGAACGCAAACTGTCTCTGTTTTTTCTGACCTTAAAAAGGCAATAATACTGCATTGTCCAAACAAAGATAATACATATTTGAAATCTTTAACATTTTATTTTCTTGTGCACAAGACAAGAAAATACAATCTTTAGTGAAATCCATACTAGCTTGTTCAGTTTTATAAAATTAAGCTATTAGAATAAAAACCTGCAGAGAAAAAGAGCTTTGGCTACTGTGTGATACAGTATCAAGTTATTTTTTAGCTGTGTGTTATCAATGAATGCTTTTTTAAATTTCTAGTTTGCCACTAGAAACAGACCGTTCGTACTCTGCTAATTTTTAATGTGACCAGACTGTTAGAGGGCCATTCTGAGACGAAAGGCAAAGATTAAAGGATAATTCCAGTTTATTACAACTTGGGTTTTATTAATTCATTTTAACCATCATTTCTTTTGGTTATACGAATGTGATGAAATTGCTATGTAAAAATGATCTGAATTACTACTGTATTTGCAAGTAAAAGTGAAGGAGTCAGTAAAAAAACCTCATCGAATGTCAAAATGTTGCAAAACAACTGAAGTCAAAATCAAAGCAGGAAAAGAGAATGGCAGGGATGGCGTATATTTGTCAGCTAACCTACGAGTCAGCATCGCCCTGTTTCCCTTGACAAA
This sequence comes from Diplodus sargus, assembly GCA_903131615.1. Taxonomy (NCBI): domain Eukaryota; kingdom Metazoa; phylum Chordata; class Actinopteri; order Spariformes; family Sparidae; genus Diplodus; species Diplodus sargus. The sequence continues at coordinate 41,003 of CAEMYA010000274.1, forward strand.
ATCCTATGGCATTTTTGGGATTTTGGATTATGCAGAAAATAAAAAGAGGAAAAGCTGAAATTAGGCTTGTGGTCACATGACTTCACCGTTACCACCACAAGTGTCTTTTACAGAAGCTAACCTTAACAGCAAAAGTTGCAATTATTTTCTAATGTCGTTTAAAGACTATTTTTGTTGTGACTACATAGTAACACTATTGTTATACCTATCTCCTGTGCTAGCCATAATGTAAATACCCTCATATCAAATCAGTAGGTGAAACATTCAACTGGTTCATTAAAAATGTATACACTCCCAAAATGGTAAATAACGGTCTACCATTTTGAATCTAATTAAGTTGTTTTCTCAAGATAAATTATCTTGTTATCTCGGAACAATGTGCTATTCCTTGATAATGATAACCCCTAATAATGATAATGACATAGGCAACTTCTGATCTTGAGAAAACAAATACAATTGAGCTTATTATCACGGGAAATTAAGCAAATAATATTTGACCCATAGAGAGCCAAAGTCAGTCCCCTTCTGGTTTGCCCTATGGGACCTTATTTCAGAAAAACTCTGTATGGTATGGTATGTAGGAAGACTCATTTGAACTGTGTCATGATCACACATATAGTATTTGTCAATTTAAAAGATCATTTTCAGAGTCATTAAAGTTTTTCTGAAATAAGGTCCCACTGGGTCCAACAGAAGGGGAACGACTTAAGCTCTCTATAACCATTTAGGGCTCCCATGCACTTAACTATAAATCATCAGTTTACAAGTTGTGAAGTTAGAAAAAGAGTAGTTTGCAACTAGCATTAGTCTGTAAAGACAGACTGGTGAACAGATGAGTCTCTGTGTTCACCGAGATGATGTTTAACCACAGACCTTATTTCAGGCATTTAACTGAAAACTAATTCAAAAACCCCAGTGACTTGAGAAGAGGGAACATGAAGAGCAAAAATGCTAACTTATTCCCTGGTTTAAGGACTCATTCCTGTGGCACTGTATTGTGTCTGTAAACCTTGATTTATTTTTCCTACCAAGTATTGGTTGACCTGTTGGTTAGTTTTCAACCTGTCTGATCATCTGACTGCTTGTGGTTCTTGACCTTTCAGACTGTGAGGCGATTGTATTCACAGGTCTCAGTGTATTTATTGCTGATGGGAATGATGGAGAAGACCCAAGCTGAACAATTTGGTTTTACCCTTTAAAGAGAGTAGCAATTTGGAGCTGATTTTATGTCAAAGTGCAGTGTTTTGTATATACATTTCTTGGTTATTTATCATCATGAAAATTGTAGTTTGGCATACTTCATTTTTTATGAATTTATTCTTAAACAAAACATTCAGAGAGAGGCCATTGTATTCAATCACATTTGGCCTGTCTGGATTCTTTATCTGAAGCCTTTTTACCTTCATTATCCCTCAATATGTACAAAAAAGGCCAATTTATGATAATTTACTACATGTTTACAAAAAGGGACTTCAGTAAACTTCATTGGTTTGAAAACACATTCAGATCTTTGTGTGAGGAAAAAGGTCAACATTAGAAATACTGAGGAAGCATTTGCAGGAATGATGTCTTTTCAGAATGCAATATGTATCTATTCAGTATTTTTCCTCTCATTATCCTGTCTCACCCATGTAACCACCACCTTACACATACACAGATTCATACCTGCAAATAGAAACACACACACACACACACACACACACATACACACACACACACGCAGTAAAAATGCAATGATCAGGAACTCTTCAGTTGCATTTCAAAGTTGGTTTGCTGTCAATATAATACATACTAACTAGTACAGAGGTCACATTAAATTTACAAAAGATAATCTGCCTGAGGCAACTAAAAAAGCACTGTCAGGTCTCTCCAGCATCAACTGTGAATCCACACTTTTCTCTGACTTTGCCTCACAAATGACAATGGAAAGACCAGTTGTCTTTCTGTCATTCCTCAGGTTGTGAGGAGAACAACTGAAAAAAACGATCCCACCGAAATCCAAAGCAGGGTTCACTCAGGTTCTGCAGTAGAAAAGTCACTTTTGTTCGACGTTCGTCTTTTCTCCCCATGTCCTCTCTGTCCATGATCACAGTTCTCCAGGTTTTGATGGGGAGAGCAACAAGTCTTCCGAACGTCACTAGTGTACACAGTGTTCTGTTTCATCCTGTTGAATGACTTCAGCGCAGACAGAAGAGACATGTTCGTCTTCTCCTGGTTGCATTGTTTGGACGTTTTGATGGAGTAAGGCCATAATTCTGAAAATTCTTAAAGATTAGCGATTCACTGCAGCATGCTGCTGTCAGGTATTATAGATATACCACGGTAGTGCAGCCAACCACATTGTTTTCCCTCAATCTTAAGGACCGTGTCACGTTTTCAGACATTCACTAATTACAATCTCTGTGCCCTGCCCTTTACTTCCACCAAACTCAACTTCAAGTTGCAGTTCATTTTCAGAGAGAAAAGGAAAGAAGCACAGTTAATCGATTTATCTATATTTGTGCAAAAGTAAAGCAGTTGATGTGCCTTCAACTGCATCCTTATTCCTTCACTAGTCTGTGTGTAGTAATGCTGATGATTTAATTCTCCTAGGCTCTACCGTATGATCAAATAATATCAGGTCGATATTGACTCCAGGTTTATCTCATAATGTTATGAGCTGGTTCAAAGAAATATTCAAATTTTTGAATACCGTTTGCCTCACACTCATCAAGATGGAGGATACAATCATTTCTGCTGTGAATTTGTGTCCCATTAAGTCCTCTAAGTAATCATGGTTGATTTAATTGCTTTATATCAGAATTCCAACTTAACTCCTTAGACAGTAAGTCAAACTTGTTGAATTTATCTCAGTACTTTGACTTAAAAAGTAATTACTATCTTCTAACATGAGTCTATCCTGATCCTTATCATTTTGCTTTTAAAAACATAAAAATATGGCATTGTATATCTGTATTTGGACATTTTCAAAAGTTGAACTAATTAACCACTAAGTGGTTGCTACAAATAGATAAAGCTAAATTTTCCAACAAAAACACCAATTTAAGTGAGTAGACTGGTTGTTGACAGAAAGTTGATCCACACAGTGATAACTACATAAAGCTCTAGACTGATGTCACAAGAAAGTGAGACTTTGAAAGAAACCATCCATCAACAAGTGATCACACAGTGCATCCATTTCAAACTTTTAAAATGGCCTCGAGTAAATTAAGTGCACCAGGTAGTCAAATGAAAGTGATTTCCACCACATTCTCAGTATTTGGATGATCTTATTTGCACTAGTTGTTGGGTAAGGGAAGTGATACTTTCTAAGAGGAACTTTTTGTTCAACTGCTGATTGTAATCAGACTCAAATTGCAGGCTATAACAAACTGCTGTTAGTGAGACACGTCTGCTTACTATAAACTGGGCTGATGAGGGTTTATTTTTTGTCTTAAATTGATCAGTGTTGGGCATGCTTAAGTAGTTATATATACTAGTTACTTCTCTCAAAAGTGAGTTACTGTGTAACTGACTTAGTAACTGAATTACTCCACTATAAAAGTAAGTAGTTACCAGGGAAAGTAACTATTGCATTATTATTTTTTTGTATAAATATGTCTAAGAATTTAGATTTTTTTCTCAGCGTGTTTCACAAGCCAGTTGCATAGAGTAGAACTGGCACCTGCTCTCCCCGGTATTTTGCCAATGAGGACTCTGAAGGAGTCTGAGTCAACTGTTGATAACGGGAGTGTGTTCTTAACAACATACCTGCCTATCATTGCATTCAGTTCAGTCTGTGTCACAAGTTTTTGTGAAGCTGGAGCAGAAAAATCCTGCTTTAGCTGCTTGGACGGCTCCGTGTCCTTCTTTGTTAGCGGAGCTCACATTAGCCACACCTGGCCTGCTATCATCATCAACAATCAACAACGGTGTTTTGGCCACTAGTTTTGTAGAAGCGTGTGCCGCTGAGAGATGCTTCATTATATCAGAGTTGCTTACCACAGACGTGGGCAAACACTTCGCTCTGGGACATAATGAACACTTCACATGTACATTCTTGCCTTTTACCTCAAGGAGATTAAAGTAGTAACAGCGGTGAGCTCCTGTGGCTGAGAGCCAAGTCGGATGACAACAGCTTCAATGAGTAGCTTCAGTTTATAATGCGCCACATTTAATTGTCAGTAGTGGTAACGGTGTTGTAACTATGGAAAGAGTAATTAGTTAGATTACCCGTTACTGAAAAAAATAACGCTGTCAGTAACACCGTTTATTTTAATGCCGTTATTCCAATCACTGCAAATGATGCACAGAATTAAAAGCACACACATGTATCAGTAGAATTTCTCCAATCATTTGAAGGGAATCTTAGTGTGTTTTGGTTAACATCAGTGAGCAATAACTAGTGGAGGATTAGACATGGAATATTTGTCAACAAAGGCTACAATGGCTGCAACATAAACAGATGGTCTGTCTCTGTAGGAATCATGTTCATAATATACACATATACAGAGACAATTGCCCCAAAGGATTACGTTGCAGCCATATCATGATGCCAGCTGAGGCAATATACTTCGACTGATTCAAAACCTTTTGAGAAGTAGAAATCATTAACTCACCAAAACTTGTGAACATAGGTGTGATGGAAATTTTGTACTTCATGAAGAGACATTAAAATTGAAGTCTTACACAGGCATGTTCAATGTAACTGGTTAATGTGACCTGTGACCTTGTTTTATGACTTGTTTATGTTTTTTGTTTTTTTTATGACCTATGTAAGGTAATCACTGAAGGTTATCACTCATCACTTCCTCCTCTGTGAATAATTTCTTTGAGTGCAGGAGGGCATAAATTAGTAGCTGTCAGAGTGAAAACAATTGAGTCTTCACTTTGTAACAGACCTGCTTGTTGCTCTGTGAATGCTCCTCTTGTACGAGATTAAACCTTGTTTGAACTTTGAGCTGAATCCGATCTCCTTCCTCCAGTTCTAAATTATCGAATAATTATTTTAACAATAGGGACCATCTTTGAAACTACCAGAATTCCCCTTTAAGACCAGTTGTTAAAGTCTCACAAGAATAACATCCATAGACCTGATTCTTTAAGGCTGCCTTTGTTTACTTTACTAAGTACAGGAATTTTATAAAGACTTAGATTGTTGAATAATTGTCAGGCCAGAACGGAATAATAATATATTATTATTTCAACTGATTTCTGAATTGGACAGACTCTTAAAACTTAAGCTTGATTATTTTAAAGTTTCTCTACATGGGTACATTTCTGAACAAAAAGGGTGTCTTTGTGTTGTGCCAGAAAATCAAAATTATGAGAAGATGTACACCTGGAATAATGTTGTCAAGAGCTAAACATCAAACACAAAAAAAGTGCAGTTAGTGGTTAAGATGCTGAGCATGAATGGCAACAACCATTGTTCAGATCTTGCATCACTCCTTCATTTTCCTCCTGTCTCTCCACTGATGTTATACCAAAAGCATTATCTGGATTTCCTAACTAATTCCGCATTTTGAAATTTAGACGAACAAAGTTACTATATGAACTTTTTTCTTGTTGCAAATTAACTCAAACATTCTTTGTGTAAATTCAGGACTTTTCCAATTGGCCACTTTATGAAGCAGCTTAAATGAGTTATTAGTTAGTTATTTGTTGTTGGCTTTTTGTTTGGCTTGGTTTAAACAATGACTGCATTATTACTTGCATGTTTTGTTCTAAAATTATTTCCCTAAAATTATTTCCCTCTTGTTATCAACATCTGACTCCATGTATGTTGTTGTCATGAATAAAAAATGGTTGGTAGATGGGAATACATGCTAATCATTTCAGAGTTTCCATTATGCTCACTAGTTTATTCCCACTGCTTAAAAGTAGCTTGCATTGAATCAAAAGCCACAATAACTCAAGCAGAGACGCCCACAGAACATCTGTTGGTTGCCCTTTTTTTTTTCCAGAGTCAGATCATCATCTCTGCTTACATGACACAATAAGGCTCTCGTGGCAGATGAGGTTTAGTCCTGCAGCAGGCTGGTAGATGGGAAAGGAGCCCTTTCTTCAAGTCTTTGTTAAGGAAGAAACAGACAATTGGGTTGACCCCAGCTTGGGCGAAACTCATCCACACAGTGGTGGAGAGGTACCGGTGTGGTATTGTGCAAGCCTTGACAAACACTCTCCAGTAGCAAGCCACTATGTATGGAGACCAGAGCACCAGAAACAGCAGGGTGATCACGTAGAACATCCTGCCAAGCTGCTTCTCCGCTTTGAACTCCTCCATGCCTAACAGGCGCCGGTTCTGGTTGTGCAAGTTTTGCCGGATTCCCAGCAGAGTGGGCGGCATTGGACCCCTGCCAAAGCCTGCAATCCAGTTGGCTGCTGCTTGTCCAGTTGCCCCTGGCCCGTGGAAGGTCCAGTTCTGACTGATGGCAGGCACCATCTGGACCGGCTTCATCTTGCGGTGTTTGTACTCAAAGAGGAGTAACTTCATGTAGACAACATGTGTGGCTAGAATGAGAACAGCTAGCATTAGCATAAAGCCTAGTGTATCATTAGCTTTGAAGTAGCGATGTTCAAAGATGCACTGGTCTTCCTCCCGAATAAATTTGTAGGTGCCCACATCAAATACAGGCGGGAAAGCCATTGCCACAGACAATGTCCATACCATGCACACCACTGCCACACATGTCCAGAATGTCATGCGCTTTGAGTAAAAGCGGTGGTGTGCGATGGCCATGTAGCGTGTAACGCTGATGCAGAACAACATGAAGGCGGCATGGAAACAGAAGAGCACTGCCATGAAGGCCACCACCTTGCAGCTCAGCACGCTATAGGTCCAGGCTGAGCCATTCTTTATAGTCACCAGCACAAAGGGGAAGCAGATGGCTGAGCGAATAGTGTCTGCCAGGCACAGGTCCAGCAGGAAGTAGTAGGGTGCCTTGTGCAGGGCGCGGTCCCTCAGCACGAGCAGAGACACCACCAGGTTGCCCACCAGGCTGATGCAGATGATCAGCCCCAGTAGCACCAGTTTGATATAGGTAGAGACAGCTGAGGAGGGATTCTCTGCTACCATACCTCCTGTGGTAGCCACCACTGCTGCCATGGGCCCAGCAGGACCTTCGCTGCTCTCGTTTCCATTCGCCATCCCAAATGCCCCCCCACCCATACCACCTGTTCTGCAGACACCAAAGCCACCACTCCTCCACCACCTCCTCCGTCTGCTGGTCGTTCCTTCGTCCTCGTGGTTGCTTTCTTTCCGAAGTTCAGAAGGAACAGGAACACCTCAATCCACATTGCCCCATTTCGAGCAGGGTCCCTTTGTTGGTGTACTATGTCGTCTCTCCGCCTGTTCCTGGACAAAGAAGATAAAGAATTAGGAAATGACATGGATCTCTGTAAGATGTGTCTGTGGACAGTTTTTTCAGTCATCTGGGTAGTACCGCACCACATCAACTTTTATTGTGAAACTTTAAAGATGTCTTACCGTTTAGTGACTATTTGGCTTTAATAAAGAAATGCTTCTGAGACCTTTTTTTGGTATCTAGGGGTGCTTTCACACCTAACCTGTTTGGTTTGGTTCAACTAACTCTGGTATATAAGCAGCAGAGCTGTAAAGAAATCTTCCCCTATCAAATGGGAAAACCCTTCGAGACCCTTCAGTGTCATCAGTTGGCGTTTATATCAACAGGCTCAAGATTTTTCTTGCTTTACTGTGGCAATCCTGGTATTATCACAATGCCATTTGCCATTTTTCTGATGGAGATAAAAAAAAGAAAAACATGGAAGCTCATTATTTATTCACAACTTTACGCTATCAATCAAGTCAACAAATGAAAAAGAATACTGCACCACTAGTGGTGTTTTATAGGCTCAACTGGGAATATATCATGGCATCTGCAGCGCATGAAGGTGAAGCACTTTTTTTTTTCAAAATTCATTCATTTCTTGCTTTTTTTTTTCAAAATTCATTCATTTATTTTCAGCTTTACTGCTGAAACACATTTCACCTATGAAATACTGTCATCATCATTGGAGAAGAAAGCAGGTGCTCTGGATTAAAAACTGTGGATTTTGAGACCATCACAGCCCACAGCATCTTTAGACTATCCAACATGAGTCTTTAGACCACCCCAGAGAGGATAAGAGTTGAAATAAGAGCCTTGCTAATCCCACCAGTCCAATCCAAATGGACAAAATGGGACTGAAAATGAGGCTGGGATCAAGCTATTACACTTGACAGGCAGACTGGGTTCTGAGCCAAGAGAGTGCAGGTCTACAGCTGGATAAGTTGAGACGTACTCACACAGTCAAAGTTGATGGATAGTGTTGGATAGTTTAAGATGTCAGACTTTTGAAAGAAAGATGCCGACCATGTTATCATCACTATCTTGTTGCTGCTGCTGCTTACATTCACCCTGATGTCGATTCAAAAGATGCACTTTGCGTTTATGTATATTTGCATGTAAAAAACTGTATGCATCTGCAATTTGTGTAGCATGAAGGAGTTTAGGAATTTTCATTTCATTATGCAACCCTGCGTTGTGTTATGATGGATAAATTACCTTGTACCTTGTAACATTAACAAACGTTTGCTCCTGCCCTGCCAGTTTGCAATGATATTAGAGGAGTGGTACCAAGTGTGGCACCGCTGCTGCTGAACTACTGTCAACAACTGTTAAGTCAAAATGTAAGACTGTCATGCACAAATCAGCAAAAACAATGTAACATTAGGTAACTTGCTTCATCAGCTCCATCGCAAGTTAGCTTCCAAGACATCAGCAAACTATCAGCAATTGTTTCAAAGAAAAGGACCATAATACATTGAAACAACGGTTCTCTAAATCCTAAGTTTGATGTATGCCTCTGAAAAACTTCATCCTACCCCCACCAAGAATATAGGTTAGGGTTAAGTGTTAGGGGTAAAGCATGTATTGAGAATGGACCAAAATGTCCTTTGATAAAAGTAAAAAATAAATCAACTGAAATGTAATCTTAGTTACTGTCTGATGTGGTACAGGCTTGGTGACCAAGAATATCCTACAGGGCACAGTATAGGGCAAGCACCAAAGAGGTCAAAGGTACAACATCTGACTTGACAATAGCCCTTTTTAAGATAGAAACGGCGGCACATTTGCTCCAAGGTAAGGACAGCAATGTGCCGGCCTGTCTTTCTAAAACCGAGGCGTAATATTCCTCCTTTCCCAAAAGCCGCCTCTGAAATAGGTGTAAACGTGACTTGACTTTAAGCTTGAAGCTGGCTTGTGAACAGTGACATAGAATATGTCTTCAAAATAAGAGCTTACATTACACCCCATTCGAGTTTGGATTCTTAGGTTCTAGGTTCTTAGCGAGGGGCTTTTAATTTGAAAGTAGCGACCGTTCTTAGCTTGCCGACACAACAAGCTAACACAACCAAACAGCTACAGAGAACGAGGAGACGCTAGCATCTCCTGGATCTCAGCGGCTGTCCAGTTGTTCATCTTAATGTCCGTGGATGAAGTGATGGACTGACTGCTGTGATCAGCTGTTTCTCGGTTTTAAAACTCCCTGGCTGTGGGTCGCACAACAGTGCAGGTCATTGACACCTCCGCCCACCTCACGCAGATTTCTGCCTTGTTTTTAGATAGCAGGCGAGGCAGAAATAAGTGTACCCTCCGAGGCGGAAAATCAGCGGACCAAAACAGACCCCCAATTTGCCGGCCTCTGTCTAAAGCCGCCAAAAGGACGGGCAAATTGGCGGCTTGGGGCTCTGTCTAAAAACGACTAATGTTAAAGTGTGGACTGGGGAGCTGCTAAATCTCTAACTGCCCTCTCCTGCATGGCAACCCTGCTATGCCAGTCATGGGATTAACTGATTAAACCTTACAAATTCTGAGCTATCAGCCTCTGGACCAAACCAAAAAAACTACTTATATACTACATTCTAAGTGATCTGAGTTTCATAATTTTTGGGACTGCTTGTGGGTTACTAGGGCTAGGTGAGCCCAGGTGTGAATGGTTGTTAAGCTGTCTGGTGGGGGAACACAGTACTGCATTGTAGGTGGGTGTAAGTAATGTCGTAGGCCACCTCCTTATTTCAAAGACAGTCATTCCAGTTTGACAAAGATGGATTCCTTTACTCCTCTTTCAAACCATCTGTCTTCTCTGTCCAACATGTTCACATTGTTGTCCTCAAGGGAATTTTTCTCCTTCAGATGTAAGTGGACAGCAGAGTCCTCCTGTGAAGAAGCAATTTGTTTTATAGTCAGGTACAGCACAGTTCATTCTGGTTGTATTATGTAAGGGCCATCTTTCCTTTAATGAACAACTTCTTTAAGAGAAATGTGAATGTGGGCATGTGTGGACACCGTCATCTCAGCCAAGAAAGCCAGACTCAGAGAAGAAAGGAGAGTCCATGGCTGCACCAAAAGATGCTACTGGTATGAAATTAATAATAAATATCAGATATTGAAGATGTTGGTTTTGGTACTGATGTTGGAAATGTCTGTTATGGTAACATGTTAATTCAATGGTGATTGTTAAGTGTTAACCAGTACTCATTTCTTCCAGGCTTGCTTGATTTATGGTTACACATTACAGTCATTTGTCGACTTTTAAAGGTTATGAGTAATGCATATATTATTGTAAAAGCACAATGCCACAGTACGGCCAAAATTAGAATTGAACAGCTTAGATTTATGGGATTTTAGCTGTCCAAACTGTTACATATAAACATAGAAATCATTTTTGGGTACGCAGGTGCACTGAAATCATTTTTGCCACAGCTTTTGTTGAATCTCATGTGAATTAACTACTGCATAACTAATGCTGACATTTTTTTAAGAAATCCTGTTTGCCATGGGATTTCTGTGATATTTCTGCAGGATGGGAGACAATTTCACAATTCTTAGCATAACTGGGAAAGGACAGGGTAAAACATCAGCAGGATGGGAATCAAAATAACAATAGGTCATGAATGTGCAGTTTTCTTTCATTTCAAAATTGTGGTAGTCATTCTGTCACTCATTATTGTCCCCCAGCATAGTTTACCCAAGATGTTGCATGACCATTAGCTGTGAGCAGTGTTGCAACAATGTTACTTTTGTATTATTATTTTTTCTTTTGTTTATATTGTATATTAGGGGTGTCACGATTTTCGTTTTAAAATCGAAATCGATCGAAATTAAGTCACAATCTCGAACTTCGAATTAAAAAATGGGATCGTCGATACTGTCACGCCGCCACGCCATGTCCGGTCGGCTTGCCGAGCGGAAAAAAACACACCCGTGTTAAAGTGCTGCGATTCAACCTCCTCTAATTTAACTACTAGCTAAGCCAGTAGCTATTAGCAACAGCCAGTCAAACGATAGCATGATGTTACACCATTCCTGTTCGGCTCTCGGACCGTGGTCAGGAAGCACAGGGGAGATGATTTCCTCCAGGGCCGAAGTTTGTGTTTACCTTCAGGGTGAACCTCTTTCATGTGTTAAGCTGGTCGGGAAATAATACCAGGGAGCTTTGCTGTATCTGGCCGTCACCTTTATTCACAGCCAAACTGCAGACTATATTGTACACTTAATTGCTGTCGCTACTACTGCTCCTCCTTTCGCTTCTCCTTTCTCTCTCATTCATTCACTGACCGCATGTACACACGCTCCCTCACTCTTGCTCGCCCACTCACACCTTACGCACCTTACGTGTCTTATGCACACACAGCTGACGCACCGCCCTATTCCTGAAAGGGGCTACGCCACTCTTGCAACAATGGCAGCTGCAGCTGCAGATGCGGGAGACCCACTGACAGAACTTGAACCCCCTCCTCTTTCACTGAAGTCGCCGGTGTGGAAGTGTTTCGGATTTCCAGTGAGTTATGTTGACAACATTTGCGTTGTCAACAAAAAAGCCACAGCTTGCAAGCTCTGCAGAAACTAGATGGCAGGTTATTTTGTTTAAGTTTCCAATTGGCTGAAGTTGAAGTATGTTATTGTCACATTATGTTGCTAATAAATGTTTTAAACTTGACAATGTGGTGTGGTACATTGCGAACAAAGGTCAGAAATGATATTGCATACAAGTCTAGTCTAAAAGTAGCATAGCAACCTGTGCTTAAAAAAAAAAAAAAAAGTAAAAATCGAGAATCGAATCGTGACCTTAGAATCGAAAATGTAATCGAATCGAGGATTTGGAGAATCGTGACACCGGGGCACAACAAAGAATGGTGTAGCCTGACATGCACATTCCCAGAAATGCAGCTGTGCGATACAACGACAAAGACCCCAAGCAATGTGACTGGTCTGCTTGGAAGCATTGCATTTTCAAGCTTCTCCTCTGGTGTTTAGTGGCATTGCTCAAATCGGGGATTGTGACCTGTAGTTTCCACAACAATTGTACTGAACTCTTAGGCCAGCCACTGCTCTTCTTGGATGATCTCTTCCTGAGCCTCTCTGCGCTGCTGGAGAGTCTCTGGGCGAGAAAGAGTGGACAGGCCAGATGTCCGAAGAACAGGCTGTCCCTCCAGAAGCAGCCCAGTGGCAAATGCTGGCATGCTAAAACCAAGTTTTTCAAGCCAGGTTTGTGTGGAGCTGTGGCCTTCCCTGCAGACACTCTACCTGTCTGCTCACTCTAGTCTAGAGACACAACTGTGGGTCAGTGTGTTTAAAGGGCGACATCAGCTGGCAATGCAGATATATCAGCCCACATGTCTAAATGCTGATGCTCACTAGGGTGTAGGCTACTTGCATAGGATATGGCATTGGATTGGCTCTGCCTAGAGCAGATGCAACCTCTCTTATAACACCAGAAACCAAGCTTGTAGGGTGCCTTAAAATTCCCAGATTCTACTGTAGTCTATTCCATTTGAACGACAGCTTAGTTTGTTTGCTTTTTAAGTTGAGGTTGCACTTAAAAAGCAAACATTGCAGACATTGTCAGGAAAGATCATAATAATACCAAATAATAATATCACCTCCTTTTAAAGTTTAGAATATTTATTTATTAATTAATTCACTTATCTACCATTTTAATCCAGGTTCATTAATCACAAAGTTTGTAATTACATGTTTTTTCGCTTGACAGCCCTAAAGGAACAAATTCTTCAAGTTGAAAATCTTTACTGATGTACATTGTGTGATTTGTTGAAATCACAGGCTGATCCAATTTGTTGGAATTTTACCATGGCAACTCATAATGTGACTCAGTAGTTTGTATGATCTCTGTGTCCCTGGATGTACTCCTAACATCTGGGCATGCTCTTGATGACTCTCTGGATGGTTTCCTGGGGGATCTCCTCCGAGACCTGGATCAGGGCATCAGCGAGCTCCTGGACTCTGTAGCTCGACTTGGCGCTGCCCAATACATAATGTCACATAGGTGCTCAATTGGATTTAGGTCAGGGGAACAAGAGGGCCAGTCAATGGCATCAATGCCTTCGTTATCAAGGAACTGCCTACACACCCTGGCTACGTGAGGCTGGATATTGTCCTGCACTAGGAGGAACCCAGGGCCAACAGCACCAGCATAAGTAGCATGCTGGAGGTCATTTTGTAGGACTCTGGCAGTGCTCCTCCTGTTCCTCCTTGCACCTCCGCTGTGTCCACTTATCGGAAGGTTGGCGGCTCGATTCCCGGCTCCTCCCCGAAGTATCCTTGGGCAAGGTATGGAACCCCAAATTGCTGTGCCAGCGGTGTGTGAATGTGTGTGAATCCTTAGTTTCCTTTAAGATGAGCAGGTTGGTGCTCTGCGTGGCAGCTAACAGTGACATCAGTGTATAAATGTGTGTGAATGGGTGAATGTAGTGTAGAAGCGTTTTGAGTAGTCGACAGTAATGCGCTATACAAAAATGCAGACCACAAAGGCTAGCTGGGCTTATGTCCTTCTACAGGTATGGGTCACTTCATGTAACGGACAGTAACCTTGTATTTCCTCCATGCTCTTGAGACTGTGCTGGGACCTGTACTAGTCGTGACAAGGACACTAGCAGAACACAAAACTAGAGAAGAATCAGTCAGGAAGGATAAAGATAGAGAACTGTCCGTGGCCACCACATGAAAAGCATTTCATTTTGGGGGATTGTCTTGCTTTTCTCTCCATTGCATCTGTTGTCACTTTAATTTGCACCAAAGCAGGTGAAACTGATTCACCATCACTTGTGCTTCCTAAATGGACCGATTGATATCCCTGATGTTTAGTCCCTTGGTGTTATAGTGTGACCATTAAGTGCAACCTCAATTTTTTGAGCAGTGTAGTGCAATATAGCCAGCAAGCACTCCCCGCACTTGTTGGAAGGAACAGTTGAACCCATCCTACATGAATGACGAGGCATCAACTTCTCCATCAACATCTCTGCAATTAATTAGCTAGTTGGACAAAAGTGGCCTATTTTACTGTCTTGATTGACGTTAATTTTAGTATTTTTGCTTCCCTTAGCCAAAACTCAGCCACTGGCTGCATCTTAAATTCCAGAATTTAAGATTTGTCTAAAACCTTAGTATGAAACCAATAGCTTGCAAATTATTATGGTTATACTGTGCTGATATTCCACCAGTTTTCACATTTCAGTCGTGAAAGTCATGGTTTCTAACAGTATCCATGTTGAGTCAAGTGTAGTAAGTAAAAACCATTTCTCAAGATGCTTCTGGATTGTTTTGTATATTCATCATTACCATAGTAATATGAAAAAGCAAACAGCAGTTTGAATACATTTTGACATATTCGTTTTTAACAGTTGCAAATTTTGTTTTCCCTTCTCCTAAATGACTTATTGAAACTTTGCACTGAACTTATGAATGAAAAAAATGTTTTTCCTTCTCGATCGAAACCATGGTTGACATCGTTCATCACCTTGGGAGAAGAGAGGGGAAAAACTGCCAAGTCATCATGCAGTTCACCATGAGACACCACCGGGATGCCTTCTGGAAGCTGTCCAAGAATTGTAAAATCTGCAAAGACTTGGGGATCCACTTTAAGCAAGATTTCTGCAAAGCTGACCGAGAGGCTCGCGCTGCTGTGTGGCCGAAGATGGAGCAAGCTCGGGTTGCAGGGAGGAACATGTACTACAGAGGACATGTGGGGTACATTGATGGTAACAAGGTTGTACCAGATTAGATAGATTACAAAGTGTAACAGGTCATGCACCTGTCTCCCCCAGGTATTTGAGCCTTCCTTTGGTGAATGTGTTTAATTCATTTTGGAGCACATTAGGGATGCTCCGATCAGCATTTTTGGGAGCCGATCCGATAACCGATCACAGGAATCATAAATCTGCCGATACCGATCACAGAATGAATGGGAGAATAATAATAATAATAATCCTCAATGTCCTGTATTTACAATCTAGCCTTGTGCACCACTTAAAGTGGTAAAACCATTTGTACTAAAATAAATAATAAATACAATCAAGATCGTTATGTACCACAATCAACTTTATTTTTGTGTAAACACCCTGTCAAGAGCATGTCCATAAGCTTTGTTGTTATATCCCTCCACAGGGTTCTCCCCAGAAATGTGTAGTGTAGTGGCGCACGGTCAGCGGGGGGCAGGGTAGAGAGATCGCTCAGCGGGGTAGAGATCGCTCCTCATGGGCTCCCGTAGTTCATAAAACGGCACTGTCTCGTTAGTAGCTTGGTCTTGTGGCGTCGGACCTCGTCGGACACTTGTTGTTTACTACGAGAAGACCGCGGCAGCCCACAAACACCCGCTATAATGCAGCTGACATTAGAAATGAGTATAGCGGCGCAGCGCCGCTATTCCACCGTCTGGGGAGAACACTGCTCCACCTTTAACTGTCCCTGCTGTGAGGCTCCGGACGTCTAAACGTTTCACTTACAGTGAGCTGAGTGACGGGTGTCTTTGGGATTTGTTTTGCCCGGGCTTGTTTCT
>CAEMYA010000274.1:56966-77438 GCA_903131615.1 Diplodus sargus
CATAAACATATTTATTTGCGATCGGCTTTTCTGATCGGCACTTTGAGAGCCCACCGATCAACCTGTTTAGGGTCCATATCGGCCGATGACGATCGGCGGCCGATCGATCGGAGCATCCCTAGAGCACATACCTCTTATGTTCAAATTGGAGGCTCGGTGCTTACAGTATTATCTCAGGTTTGTTAACGCGGGGGGAAGAAAGAAAATATTAGATATTATGCTTTAAAGTACTCAGGAATATTTTTCATCACACGGTTTATAAAAAAAAAAAAAAAAGTTTTATGCTTAAACAGCAAATCTCAAATTTCTTCTTTTGATACATCATAATGTTCTCTGCTGAAGTTAAGGTTATCTCAGCTTTTCTCTTTTGATACGAGTACCTCTACATTATATGCTACAATTAAATGAGGATTTGATGCACTTTTCTAGAACCTTAGATTGAAGATTATGCAACAAGTAAATATGAACCTTAATTTACACTTGTTGTCTCAAAGTTTACATTGATATCTACCTCCCTTTTCGTTGCTGTATGAGTTCACATATTCACCTAATACAGTAAAATATAGGAAGAAGAAGATTTCTTACACATTTTATTATATTTAATAGTGGCAATACTACAGTGCTTAGTCTCAAACAAACGTCCACATTTCTCAGGTGAATTTATTCGTCTTTATCTCTCTTAATGCTAGGGGTCTAAGAGATTCTATTAAAAGAACCTCAACCATCAACCTTCCTATTTTGCAAAAATGAAAAAGCACAATATGTTCTCCTGCAAGAAACACATTCGAATGACATGGATGAAAAATTCTGGTCGAATCAGTGGGGTGACAAAATTGTGTTTAGTCACGGTACAAACAGATCGGCAGGTGTGGCCATACTCCTTAACAACTTCCCTGGGAAAATCTTGACCACAAACAGGTCACTTTAGGTCACTGGATAAGTTGTGTCTTTGAAGCAAATGATGATTTTCTAATTCTAGGATATATTTATGGATACAACAACATTTATGGTGGTGATTATAACATGGTTATGGATGAATGGCTTGATAAGTATCCTACAAAATACCAAAGACTTGTTTATAATCCTGTTTTGCTTGACTTCTGTAGTGAGTTTAATCTGAAAGACACGTGGCGTATTGATAATCCGGATACCCAAATTTATACGTGGTTCTAACATGATGGCTCAATTAAATCCAGAATTGATCTTTGGTTGGTGTCAGATATCAGGTCTGGGCTTGAATCAACTGCTACAATTTCAGCTGCACCTCTAACAGATCATTGCATAATTAAGCTTAATTTTATATCCTCAAATACACGTTTTAAATAAGGTTACTGGAAATTTTATTCAAATTTACTTAAAAATGAATCCTTCTGCAAAAAATTATTGATACGATAAATGATGTAACTACAGATGCTAACATTGAAACTTATAGAGCTAAATGGGAGTATTTAAAATTTAAAGTACACCAGATTTCTATTTCAAAAAGTAAAATAATAAGCAGGGATAGTAAGAAAAAAGAGCTAGAAATCATTAAAGAAATGAACAGTATCTGTAATAAACTCTCTATAAATGAGGATAACAAACAACTTTTACTTTTGCAATCTTCATTAGATAACATTTACATTTCTAAAGCCAAAGGAGCATATATTAGATCAAGAGCAAAATGGATAGACGAAGGAGAGAGGAGCTCAGCATATTTTTGTAGATTGGAAAAGAAGAGACAAGAACGGAATGCTATAAAAACATTAATGATAGACGATCAAGAATGCCCTGACCCAGATTTAATTTCTAAGGAAATATTCAAATTCTACAGTAAACTATATTCGTCCTCTTATTCATCCCCAGATGCTGATGCTTTCTTTGAACATGCTAAGGAATGGATCCCCAGAGTTGATGAGTGTTTCAAAAACGGATGTGAGGCAGATATCAGTATGGCAGAAGTGGAAAAGGCTATGACATGCCTAGCATTGGATAAATCTCCGGGATCAGATGGTCTAACTAGCAATTTTTACAGGCATTTCTGGGATCATCTTAAAGCTGGACCAGGAGTTAGCCGGCGTTCGGTCCCATTCTGTTCTGTGCATCTACACTGGCTGTTGTGGATTAATGAGACAAATGAGTCCAGACCGAGTCTGTTCAGGTCTGAGGAGATCCGGTGATGTGCGGACAACAAAGTGGAATCGGAATCTGTGGATGTTCATGTGTAGCTAGCTGCTAGCCGCTAGCTAACCTACAAGGCCCACCTCCCGAGTCGACCTCCTGTACAGTCACACATGCGAGGGTTGTGCTGAAAATAATCACACCAAGTAAATAGTTTTTAAGGTGAAATATAATGGCAAAATCAAAAATAGTCAAAAACGACCAATTATACCCTGGAATATCGGATTTCACAACAAACCTAAATATCCCTGACGTCCCACCTTCAAACAGCCTTATTTGGCCATCCATGAAAATGCTTCTTAACCTCCCACTTTTCTATAGGAACACATATTTCCTACGGGCAATGCACTAGTGAATATAAAATTTGAACTCATATATTTGCAAACAGATTGAAATCTGGCATCACTCAAATTATCTCAGACACACAATCTGGATTTATAAAAGTATGATAAATTATTATAATAATAATAATAATTGATAATAATATACAGCTTGTGCTTGACTTACTTGAATATAATCATTTAATTGAAGAAGAGGGTTTTATTTTATTCCTAGATTTTTTTTTAAAGCATTTGACACAATTGAACACAAATTTATATTCAGTACTTTAGAATTATTTGGCTTTGGCTTCATTAATGTGATTAAATTAATTCATAAAGATACGAATAGTACAGTCATACTACCACAGGGTACATGCCCAAGATTCTCAGTAAGTAAAGGCATTAACAAGGGTGCCCCAGCTCTCCATTGCTTTTCATTGCAGCAGCGGAAATGCTATCAATTCTCATCAAAAATACAGACTTTGAAAAACTGACAGTGCTAGGCAGACAGCTGGCAATTAGCCAACTGGCTGACGACACAGCCATTTTCATGAAAAATAGTGGTCAAATCCCTAAAGCCACTAAGACAATTGATTTTTTTCTAAGGTGTCTGGCTTAAAATTGAACCTTAAAAAATGTGATTTGTTACCAATCCATGATTCTCCGCTTACAATTCACAATATTCCTGTTAAATCAATGGTTAAATACTTAGGCATAAACATTACTGAGGATAATGACACTTCAAATAACCTAAACATTTGGAACAATTTGGACAAATGTAAATCACTTTTATATCTCTGGTCTCAAAGGGACATCTCTGTCATTGGTAGAATTTTTCTCTCAAAAATGGAATGCCTTTCAAGATTCATTTACCCGGCCTACTCTCCAAAAGAGCAATCAAGTCTATAAATAAGGCTAACTTTAATTACATCTGGAATAGAAAAACACACTACATTAAGAAAGGAACTTTGGTTAAAGGATATGAGGAGGGAGGTCTTAAAGCCATTGATATAGACTGTGTCAATTAACTGGTTGAGATCATTTTTGAAGAATGAAAACAGCTTGTGGTTTCATATCCCAAATTACATTTTTAATGATCTAGGAGGTGTTAACTTCCTTCTGAGATGTGACTTCGACCTAAAGAAGCTCCCTATCAAATTATCTGCCTTCCATCAACAGGTTTTACATTACTGGAAAATGATCTACAAGCACAATGTTAGTCCCCACAACACCCCATTATGGAATTGCAGATACATTTTATCGAGAAATAAATCGTTCTTTTTATCAAAATTGGCTAGAGAAAGGAATTTGGTCAGTGATGCACCTCTTGGATAATACCGGAAACATTGTACCCTTTGAGATTCTCTGCTCTAAACATAACCTGAATGACAGAAGGCAGTATAATCAACTTGTCAAAGCAATCCCTCAATCTATATTGCTGTGATGTCTTATAATCTGTATAAAAGTAATGTGAACCCAACACTTGCTTCGCTTTTGATAAATGGCCACAATATCACTGATCTTAAACTACCTAATATCACAATCCTATACCTTGGTTAAAGAACTGTATCCATTCTCATCAAACAGAATATCAATTCTACAATTTTTCTCTAAAAAAGAAGTTGAAAGTTTGAGATCCAAATTCTTTAAGTTTCCCATTGCTCTCAAAGCGAAGGAAGTGCACTTTAAAATTCTTAATAGAATATACCCCTCCTCTGAATTTCTAAGGAATCGTTTTAATTTTGACCACAATAATTGCTCATTTTGTCATTTTGAAGATCTGTATGACTGGTTATTCCCTAAAATGCCCAAATTTCTCTATTCTAACAAAAGAAAATGTTTTATATGGTGTATCTGTGAAAGAGGAGTCCCATGACCTGGCTGTTAACACCTTCATCATTCTTGGTAAATTTTTCATTCATAAAAATAGATGCATGAAATCCAGACCTAATGTCTATGTTTTTCATAAAGAACTATGTCATTATTTTTCATCCTTGAAATGTATGGAGAAGAAAAATGCATTGAAACTTTGTAGGTTAGTAGAGGAGCTTAATCTTACTGAAAACCCCTAGCTCTCCCCCTTTATTTATCTATTTATTTTACTTTTACTTTTCCCAAATATTATCATTATTTTTTTTTTCTGAGATTTCTTCCTTTCTTTCGTCCTACACAGTTGATGATATTCTGAGGCTTGTCCATGTGCCTTGTTTATTCTGTAATGCAATGTACTATGCCAATATGTTGTGTACAATTATCATTCAATTAAAAAAAACGTCAAAAAAACATCAAAAAAAAACTCTTACAGAAGCTGGAGGTGTGCAGCCTGTCACCTATAGCTCTTCATCAAACAGCTTCCTCTTGATCAATACTGCCACTGACTGTATAAAAAATCTCCCTGACATATTTAAAATGGATCTGCTGTCAACAAATGCTGAGAGTGACTGCTACCCTGTAGAAGCATTTTTGATGAACGGCAGCAATATGATTGTTTTTTAATTTCAATTGAATATGAATGTGTAGTTCAAACTACTAAAAAAAAAAAAAAAATTGACGGGCCATATTATACAGTATTATATTATCAGGTTGTGGGCCAGAAGGAGGGGAGGGGGGCCTGACGACTGGCACATTGAGACCCCTGCTCTAATAGTACCTGTAACCCCAGAGAACTTTAGCTGTATTTGTCCCGGCTTTAAAATCTGTGTCTGAGATGACCACCCCAAGTACTGAAGTCAATGCAGTCAAATTTTTACTGTACAGCAATGTGCTTTCCAAATCCAGTGTCCTCGTTCTGCAATTTTCACACAACATGCACATTCAAAACAAAATTCACTAAAATTATCAACAAACAGTCTTTTCGAGACATCAGTGTACTGTGCTGCAGAGATGTCTACTGACGTTAGCATGTTAGCTAGCTATTGCTGTCCTTATACTATTAAATTGTTTATTTTTTACTATTTGTATTGTTTACTGCAATATTACTGTCCTTTGGCTGCTGTGACAAAGACATTTCCACGTTTGTAGGACAAATAAAGGAATTCTGATTCTGATTCTGATTCCCAGCTCCCAGTCTGAACCCCTAGCTGCATGGCTAACTTGGACAACTACCTAACAACAGCTACAGTTAACAGTTACTCTAGTGATATGCTGCCCCTTATTTGGGTGCAGTATGAATTCGGGAAGTGGCCAGGTCTAACATATTGCACCTTATTAATTTTCGCTAAATGTGAGCATGGTGACCATAGTAAATATTAGCCTACCTGCAAAACATCAACATGTTAACATTGTCATTATGCTGATGTCAGCATTCTGATGTTAGTATTTAGCTAAGAGCAACGGTACAGCTTTAAGGCATTTATACCAGGTCGATGGAAGTTTATTTGGCCAATTCAGGATGTAGATGTGGCAGCTCATCAGTGAAAGACATTACTCTGATGTTCAGATAAGTGGATGAGTGCAGAAAAAAAGAGACACAGAAACAGAAAGGGAAATCCCCTTGTGTCTGTTGCTGTAGTATCCTTGAGAGATATTTTCTTTCACGCAGGCAGAATGTACAAGCTTGATCACCTGTTCTGGTCTTTACAGTGTGTTCAAGTGCAGCATTTTCACCCCCAGAGAGGCAAGGACTAACCCTAGTTCTTTGATGTCAGTTTGGTGTGTAGGGGCAAAAAGAGCCTTTTTCCACACAATGTTTCTTTCTGGCAGAAAAGTGGTGGCAGTGCATTAGGGAGTGCTGGGTTAAAGGGCTTGTGCTGTGAGAGAAAAAACTGCATTGGTTTTGAGTGACATTTTGAGTGACACAGAAAAAACATGAAGTGGAGAGGGGCCCAAACACATCTGTCAGTGTGGATGTAGACTTCTCTAACTTGGGTGAACCAAACCTTTTAAATGACAGGAGAGGCAGAAACATGTCTGCCTACAAATAAAAGGTGTATAGCCTTCTCATGGTAAAAACCTCTAAATGTATGAAGACAAACACCTGCAATAATAATTTGATTAATCATTCGGCTGATATGTGTCATTACAGTCTGAGAATAGTGTTATATCAGCTGATATGGAAGATGAGGGTGAGCCTTTAGATGTTATTGTTATTTGAAAAAAGCAAATTTGATGAAATCACTTGGTGCTCTTCAACTCAAGATCAAATGTATTATGCTAACCGAGAGACACTATCATCACCTGTTTTTATCAGGTCATTTTGGAAGTTCCACTCACTGTGGAACTGTGAGGGAGGCTGTGTGTCTTGAAGGAGGGGCTTTACGAAACTGGCAGTTGGTTGGCGGCGGAGGGCAGAGTCATTGTCAGGAACTGGGTAGCAACAGCAGCCCGATACCTCTGGCTTGATGTGGGAGGAGGCGACAAAGCTCACTGGATGAGATGTAGACAGAGCTGGTGTCTGACAGTGGGGCCCAGCATCAGGCCTACTCACATGGAGCCTAAAGGTCTGATGAGGACTGGAGAGCCACCAGCTGCTGCAGCATGAAGGAGCCTAGGTGGATTAATATCACACACTACACAGTCTGTATTCCTTCAGGAGGTGGCGCTATGTTCTCTAAGGGGCTCATTACAACAAATGATATTAAATCCCTTGGCTGTCCCAGTGCTGAGAGAGGCCCTCCAGCTGCTGGAAAATCTGTATTATTAATCAACAACACAACACAGCGTCACACTGACCAGTGTATGCTGCTGTGATGCATGCAACAAATATTGGGATATTGCTCTGCATACTGCTACCCCACATCAGATGATCACCCATGGAGCCTGAGACAGACAAAGAACTATCCTAGTGAGCTGCCATGGTCTGGGCCTACATGAGGCAGCCAGAAAGACGGCAGCAAGCCTTATTACACACAGTAACTGACATGCAGGAACGCAGAGGCAGGGAGCATGACATTTAGCACACAAGGGACCTAGGCAATACAAAATGGTAGTCATGTTGTGCTGCTTACCTGCTGTGGGCTGCTTGTCCTCCCCACTATGGCAGGCAGGCTGTTTGTTCCAGTCTACATGAAATGCGGGCTACAGCGATCCACCTGGCTGTTTCCAGGGAAAATGACTAGCTGGAATCAGTTGGTAATAAGACTGACAGCAGCACCTGCGGTGTACCGACAGCTGTGTCACTGGTCCAAATCTTCCCTTTACAAAACAAAGGGTTTAAAGAAGCCAAAGCTGCGTTTCCTCTTTTTTCTTGTGCATGTCATGTCTCCCTGTTTTCCACTGAGGCTCGTGCCGGTTGCCAGTAGACCCCAGTCCCGGCGGCAGCATCACCATCCAGGGGGCTTTGTGGTGCGTCTGGTGTCAGCGCTATCTCCAGTCTTGATATTGTAGACCCGGGCGGTAGTATCCTACAGTAACATGTGTAACCTCGTCTCTTCGTGGAGCTAACAGACCCCAGCAGACGCCCTGTGGAGCATCTCAAGCTCGCAGTTTTCGGAAACCCTGTCGAACCGCCGCCGCACTTCCTTTCGCATTGTTCCAGTCAAGCCGACACCTCATGTTTGTTGTTCATGAAATTCTTTAGCGTGCCGAAACAATCCAAAGGCGTACCAAGGCCAGAAAGCCCCAAGCAGACGGGTTCGGGTTGACAACGCGGCCAATCCTCATTCTGTCCCGCAGTCCGGCAACGGCCAGGCGTCTGACGAACAGGCGGGTACGGGGGAGAACACAGTGGATGCAGATATCCTAATTGAGATGCCTGCTCCGACGGTGACACGGGCAGATGGACGCGCGGCTTGAAGGCATGTCTCGGGAATGAGCGCAGCATCCAGAACTGCTACTGCTGCTGTTGTCAGCACTGAATTTAATCGCGTCTGAATGCTCCGTAGACAGGGGCGGCCACCGGGGGGCACTAACCATATGTGCATATGTGGTTGTAAAGACATATAAATGCATATTTGCACCTATATCTCAATATCCCTGACTGATTTTAAGTAATGCAACTGACAACGCGGAGCACCTGGTACTTATGAAGACTGTTGTCTTACCTAATCAAAGCACAGCTGATATTCACTATGATGGCCACAAATACATCAAAAAATATTTTGTTGCAAAGTACATATACTTGCTCATAGAATGTATCACAATAAAATACAAGAATACTGGTATGACAGAATACGTTTAATTCAAATACAACTCATTTGTAAACATTGCATGAATGTTTCTGCACAAGTTGAACAAATAACTATGCAAAGGAGTCTACGTACATTTTTTTTTATGATGTACATGTAGCTTTGTGTAGATATATATCTGTATATGAGTAAATGCAAACTGTGTATGTGTACACATTAGATTTAGGACAATATATCAACATTTTTTTCACAGATCAGGATAAAAACACTTGGGAATATCCACACCTTAGTGACCTGAAAAAGCTGTCTTGATCAATAAGCATAGTCCTACCTGTACTCCTGATCCACTCTTATTTGCCACAGGGAGGCGCCTGCATCTCTCCAGTCCAAAATCCCAAGCTTGTAGATACTGTGAACCACTTTTGGGCTTACAAATAATTGAAATAAAATTAAACCACACATTGTGTTGAATCATGTTTAGGTCCATTCCAACCAGAGATGAGATTCATGCAATCAGGTGACAGGGAGGAGAAACATGGACATGTCAGTTGACAACAGTAATGAGTGGCTGCTTTAGAAGGGTGGAAGGTACAGTCATACTCCAGGAGAGATAGAATAGGTGAAGTGGGCAAACTGTCCACTGACCCAGACTCTTAATTGCCCATGATAATCCACATCACCATGTTCTCTGTCATCCCCATCTCCTCAAGGTTAATCCCTGTGACTTTGACTGTGCTGAAAAATCTCTCTTTGCATCCAGAAAAATATAATAAGACATGTCATCAAGTGCAATACATTTGTGAACCTTGGATTTGTTTCACAGTGATATAAAATGATACATAATTATTGTACATTGAAAATATTTTGTAGGTTCTACATAAGCCACAAAATATATTTGTGACCCTTTCTGTGCACATTCATTAATATTAAGACTCATCAAATTCAATAAAAGTGTGCCATAGGAGAGATCAGTATGGGTAACCCTGTTCAAAACTGCATGGGAAAATATTATAAAAATCTTAACAGATATCCTTCAAAGAATTAGTCTTGATCTTCATTGAGGGAGATAACAAGGCTTCTCAGGATGGACTCACACCTCTTATTAATTCATATTAATTGTTATGTGCAAGAACTCTGCATTAACCTGAAACATAGCATTAACAAACAAAAACATACAGCCATTTGTTACTATTTTACAGAGTATCTATTCTATGCAACTTTATACTTCATCTCTCAGGCAAATATTGTACTTCTCTTTCCATGACATCTGTCTGACAGCTTCAGTTACTAGTTTAGTGATTTTTTTTTCATGACCCTCCTGGCCAGTGAAAACCACGTATCTCTGGATGTGTAAAATGTCTGTGATAAACTAAATGATTGCGTGATCCTTTATGTGTTGAGAAAATTATTCTCACTCTTAAATTACATAAGTGCTTTAAAAACCCTCTTGGGTTATCTGGTAAATACACTGTCACACACTTGAAAACCAGCTGCTGACACCATGAGCACATTTACTTTGGATATTTTTGAGTTGTCCGTGTTGTGTCCACAGACTGTGTGGAGAAGTTACTTCGGGTGAAAAACGACAGAGAGTCCAAGCTAGCGAAGGTTAGCTTCTTTATTCACCGGCTGCAGGGAAACACCGTCATCAACTCACTCAGCTTCTTGTATAAAACTCCCCTCAGGAGCCCTGCATAGTCTCTAAGCGCCCCCTATAGGCCTGAACAGGTTAAACACAGCACCTTGTGAACATCAGTGGCAACACAGTACGACGGTACCTTCTCACTGATACAAATCTTGCTTTTTAGGGGGCCAAGCCCGAGGGGCCGAGGGGTTTCCTAGGAACAGCGGTGCTAGGAACCCTATTGTAATTGTAAAGATTTTTAGGGCCCGAGCAGGTCATCGACCTGTGAGGTCCCTATTGTAATTGGAAAAATTATTCTTATTAGGGCCCGAGCAGGTCATCGACCTGAGAGATCCCTATTGTAATTGGATAAAATTATTCTTCTTATTAGGGCCTGAGCAGGTCACAGACCTGTGAGGTCCCTATTGTATTTGGAAAAATTATTCTTCTTATTAGTGCCCGAGCAGGGAACCTGCGAGGTCCCTATTGTTTTTACAAAGATTATCATTAGGGGGCCAAGCCCGAGGGGCTGAGGGTTTCCTAGGACCAGCGGTGCTAGGAACCCTATTGTAATTGTAAAGATTTTTAGGGCCCAAGCAGGTCACAGACCTGTGAGGTCCCTATTGTAATAGAAAAAAGTATTCTTATTATTATTCCTGTGCCACTTTAACTGCATTTTTGGAAGCCTGAACATACTCCAAAACTCACTAAACTTGGAAAATAAGTCACACCTGGCGAAAAATGTTCTAATCTGTTGTTGTTGTGAATTTCCATCTCTAGGTTTCGCTACGTCGCAAAATATCGAAAACCTACTCCTCCAAGGCGATTTTACCGGTTTACACGAAAGTAACTTGTCACACAGTATCTGTGGACCCTCCTGACAAAAAGTTATTAAAAGAATTTTGATAGGCCACACAATACTCAAGTTATTAAATATCAACTTCCTGCAGATTTGGTTCAAAACAGGAAGTGTTGCATATCTCCACATTGGTGTGGTCTAATGACATGAAACTGAGGTTACTACTTCGCCATAGGCTGCTGAGGCCCTGTGCAAAATTTCAGGCGATGACCACTAGGTGGGGCTCTTTAAACTGAGCTACACATCTGTTCATCGGATTGACATGAAACTTTGCATAGTTATTGTCAGTGCCCTCCTGAGGAGAGCTTATGAAGGGTTTACCAATTTGACTCTAATGAAATTCATAGAGGTGCTATAGAATGGCCCCTGTGACTCACACACCACAAATGACCAGCAGGGGGCGCTATTTTCAATGCAAAGCGTTTTTGGCACATAACTCCCACATTATATGTAGCACATTGTTAAACCTTATATCTACGTGTTCCCTGAATTCAGCTGAATGGTGTGGTATAGGCCACACCCACTTTTGCGGTAATTTTCCATTCGCAACATCATGACAAATGAAAAACCTACTTTTTCGAACTCCTCCTCGACGTTTCGACAGATTTGCACCAAACTTTGCATGTAGCATCTGTGGACCCTCCTGACAAAAAAGTTATTAAAAGAATTTTGATAGGCCACACAATACTCAAGTTATTAAATATCAACTTCCTGCAGATTTGGTTCAAAACAGGAAGTGCTGCATATCTCCACATAGGTATGGTCTAATGACACGATCCTGAGGTTACTACTTCGCCATAGGCCGCTGAGGCCCTGTGCAAAATTTCAGGCGATGACCACAAGGTGGCGCTCTTTAAACTGAGCTAATTTATATCTCCACATCTGTTCATCGGATTGACATGAAACTTTGTATACTTATTGTCAGTGCCCTCCTGAGAAAACAAACAACAAATTCCTGCAGATTGTGTTGAAAACAGACAATCTTGCATATCTTCATAAGATACTGTCAGATCATCACGTAAATGTTCCATGGCCTAATGATGGTCTGTGTAAAATTTGGTGCAAATCGGCCAGTAGGTGGCACTTTGGTCGAAGTCTAATTATTCTGAATGGAATGTAAATGAGGAAATCTTTAAAGCATCAAGTCCTCGTAACTTTCCTATCTGCGCCAAATATCTCAGGAATGTAGAGGGAATTGCCCTGCATATATCTGGGCATCAAAACTGTGTCATATCCATAGCGCCACCCACTGGACACAGGAAGTCAGACAAAAATCGTCCGAATGATATGACGTTTACTGCTCGATTTCTCTCCGTCGTGACATGCAAGTAACAGGTGAGTGCGCAGTCCGACGGCGCTGTAGGCAATTTGGAGTTTTGGTCCAGACTCCTGCGAATATCTCAGACACAAAAAACTGCATATATCCGTCTGCAGGGGGCGCTATAACCGAGGACAACATGTTTTTGCCGATAACTCCCAAACTGTATGTCGCACATTCAAAAACCTTGTATCCCCAGATTCCCTGAATGGAGCGAAATCACTTTGCGATTGGCCATGCCCACTTCTGGTTAGAACGTTTTTTCGCAAAATCTCAAAAACTGGAAAACCTACTTTTTCGAACTCCTCCTTGGGATTTTGTCCGATCTGCGTGAAACTTGGCACGTACACTCTTCAGCTGGATCTGATCTAAAGTTATCAAAAGAATTTTCCTCGGTCAAAAAATGTGCTAATTATTCGCAAACAAATTTCTGTAGCTAGCTATAAACATGTAAATTCTTTGATATCTCGGTCAAACTACATGCTATTAACACCAAAATTGAGATCCTTGGTTGCCATGACACTGGGAAGGGATGAGCCAAATTTGGCGCTAAAAATATGGGAAGTTTATAACTCTTGAACGGCTACACCGATTTTTATGAAATTTGGTCGGTATGATGTAGGGCCAATCCTAATGCCATATCTTGAAGGTGGTCATGACTGCTCAATGTGGGCGTGGCTTATTACAAGATAAACAACAAACATTAATTTCAGCCAAACTATTATGCTGACAGCTTTGAAATGTATATGGTACATAAAGAATAGGACACAGTTTTTCCATACCAAAGATTGCACATGTACTCCACTTGGTGGCGCTATAATGGATGCAATCGCGTTTTTGCCTGTAACTTCCACATTTCAAATGACACATTCGCAAACCTTATATCCATATCTTCCCTGAATAGAGCTGGGTTTTCTGACATAGATGGGTTTCTGTGCAACGTCGTCGCCAAAATGCGCGCGCAGCCATTGGGCAGAAAGCGGGACATTTGTCATTGTTTACAAGCGGAGTCAAGCAGCAAACATGACAAGGAGTTGTGCTGTGAACTGCACAAACCGGCAAAAGGATGGATTTAAATTGTTTAATATCTCGAGAGGATCTCATCCGTTTGCCAGAAAACAAAGAGGATTATGGCTCCAGGCCATTAAAAGGGCGGATTGCGGTCCCAAAGGTCCTAAAGGCGGCGAGAGTCTGTGCAGCACCCACTTCGTGTCTGGTATGTTTGTTTTTGCTAACATGAGCTGGATAATGAGTAAGTCAGGACTGCGTATGATTTTTACCATAGTTAATGAAACAATATTAGTTTGATTCAGTAGGTCATAGCAAAACTAATTGGCCAACAAATGTGTCTGTCTTCTGCTTAGCGTTTGTATAGTTTAACGTTGGCTCTCTGTTGTCTAACGTTAAGATTAGCTTTCGTTGTTAAGTAACGTTAGCCTACTAATGTTAGCGTTAGCTGGCTGGTTTAGGTTTCCTCGTTCAGGCTGAAAATCATATGGAAAAGTGTCTTCAGACAGCTAATGTTACATGTAGTGTACAATTTTCTTTAACTGCTATTGGTGCTTATTATGACTGAGCTCGTAAAATAGCAAATAGGTTTAAAAAGGTTAAAACAAACAATAAGCAGAGCTAATCTTATATTTTCCTTTTATCAGGAGCACCGTCCATGGATTGTGATAGTCCAGATTTTGTTCCATCCATTTTTTCACACAGCAGCACCAGAGACACCTCAAGAAAGGTGGCAAGGTCAGTGTCATGTCATGCATTTGTAATATTCTACTTTCTGGGTAGCTTGTTAACTCTCTGAGCAAATAAGATCTATTTGTATCGCCTTCTTCATTATGTTTTTACATTATCTCTAATGTGTTGATTATTTTGGGTTTTTAACTTAACTGTACTCTGTTGTTTGTGCTAGATATGAAAGAAAGAGAAAACGGGATGAAGATAAGGCCCCTACTACCTGTCCCACAAGCGAGCCTGAGGCAGATCCTCTAGATTCATCTGAAGGTATGCAAAAGTCATACTATTTAGTGTGTGTTTGTGGTGGTCAGGTGAGTAGTGATAGAGAAACAGACAGTCTGTTTGTTGTGTGCGTGTATGTTTGAAAGCTGATGTGTTGCACATGAAGAGTTAATTTATCTCCTTTTTGTGTTGTAGGTGAATGTCAGTTTGTGTCCAGAAAAGAGATGCACCAACTCAACCTGCAGTACAACCAGCTAAGTGATGACTATAAAGCTCTGAAAAGTGAACTGTATGCCACACAGAAAGAAAATAAACATCTGAAGGAGCAACTTAAGCAGTCCAAGGTTGGGTTTGATTCCATAAAGGACACAAATGCTAAACTTATTTTTTTCACTGGTTTACTGTCATTACATGTTTTTATGTGGCTGCTGAATATTGTAAAAAGAAGCACACTTGTGCTTAAGGGTGGGTCAAGTTGGGAGAACCATCTCCTTTTGGTTCCAATGAAAGTAAGACTTGGACTCACCAACAGAGACCTTGCCTACAGATTTGAGCTTCCATTCTCAACTGTATCAAAAATATTAAGAGACTGGATACACATGTTGTCCTCCATAGTGTAACCTTTGATAATGTGGCCCAGTAAGGACACAGTGAGAGCAAACATGGCAAAGTGTTTTAAACCCAAATTTAGGAACTGCCGTTGTATTATAGACTGTACTGAGATCTTTATAGAAAGAACATACAATCTTAAAGCAAGGGCTGAAACCTGGTCAAATTATAAGCACCAAAACACAATTAAATATCTAATTGGAATCACACCAGCAGGAGCTATATCTCTTTTGTCTAGTGGGTGGGGAGGTCGTGCCTCTGACAAGGTAATAACTTTAGATTCTGGCTTTTTGGATAAACTTGAGCATGGTGACGAGATTCTTGCAGATAGAGGTTTCCTTGTTAGAGAGGAATTGGCCAGTGTAGGAGCAACATTAAGAATTCCAAGTTTCACGAAAGGGAAATCTCAGTTGCCTGGTTCTTCTGTTGACACTTCACGTCAATTGTCAAGAGTCTGCATACATGTGGAACGAGTTATAGGTCAGCTTAAAACCTTTCAGATACTGAATACTGTCATACCCATCAGCCAAGTCGATATGCTAGATGACATTTTGACCATATGTGCTGGTCTTACGAACCTTAGGAGGGCTGTGGTGGCCCGGCGATAACTGTGTTTAGAGTAGTAGTAGAGTAGTAGAGTAAAGATGTACATTGTTTCCATGATTGTGTCAGGCTTTTAAGGGCTAATGAGGGCAATGGTCATCACTACTTGCTCTCTCTGTCTCTCTCTCACTTGCAGCCTGACTGTAAAATTAATAACAGTTATGAATAACGAAATTTTATCAGGATCATTGAGAGTACAAAAAGGTTGAGAACCACACCACAGAGCTATTTTATTTATGATAATGGCCATTTTAGGACCAAGGTTAAGGGACCATTTAGGAAAAACTGCTTTTAAAGCTGACACGCTACAGTAAATATTAACATGCACTAACAATGTTTTAAATGCAATATATTGAAGGCAACGTAATAGAATCAAAATGAAATGTATATATGTAGCCAAAGGTGTTTTCAACAATGACAAGTGTAAATAATTAATACTATATGAACTCATCTAACATTTCTACCTGGAATTTATTTTTTCTTGCTTGTAATTTTTGAGTATTATCATTATATAACAATATACATAACTGTCTACTGTAACAATATATATCACTGCTGTTTGTGATTTTATGTAAATGTACATTAAGAAAAACATTTATAAACACTTGAAGAGTCAGATGTGTTGTTTGTTGTTGTGTTAACTGTAATGAAGTCAGTTAGATTTTCTCTGGTGTACCTATTCATCTTTGCTCATTACATCAGTTTTTCCTCACATGCTGTTGTCCAGCTTCCAGTATTCATCATCATTGGATGTATCTATTTGCATCCACATTTCCATTTTTTTGAGTATCTGGTGATGTTCACACATGCATAGTGAAAGTGTTGGCAGCGGTCTGTGCACGTTATCATTTTGCGAAAGCTTGGCTTTTTGCAGTACAGACATTTGAACTCTTCAGCCAGGTATGGCTCATCTGCTCTCACTGTTAGACCCACTGCTTGTACATTAAAGGCCATGTGTATTTTCTTCATTTCAGTTTCATATTTTCTACGTGCAGTATCTTTCATTTGCCTTCCCCACATGACAGCTGGAACAGTGAGATCTGTGGCTGCATATTGCATGATCTGTTTCACAACACTTTCAACTGAGGTGACTTTGCACTAAACAACCCTGTGAAAGGTACTGCCTGTTACACGTCCCACTCTGTGGAGTTCCCATGTTGTGCACTTAGCCTGCTCTTTAGTCACATCCTGTAGATGTTCCAGTCTGTTTATTGTGCATTGCCCTCTCATTTTTCCATAGCTTGTTTTGCACTTCTCCTGAAGGTCAGCTGACGACAGGTCCCTAGCTGATGGGTCATACAAAACTGTCAGGGGCTCAGGTAGTTCTGATCCAGATTCTGATGCTGTGTCTGTGTCTGAGTCTGCAGCTGTGTTGACTGAACATATGTTTTGGAGTGCCTGGAGATCTTCTGTTGTAATTGCTGAGTGAAGGAGAAAATGTATAGATATAAGGATTATCACAAGAGTGAGTCATTTTAAAATAACACCTATGATTTTATTAAAATGCTTGATATGTAAGTATTGTATTTAATTTAGCTCTGCAGAAAAAAAATAGAAATTATTGATGTATTATTATATTATTTATTAGGTAAATAATACTAATACTAGGACAGTCTGCAGATGCTCTGTAGCAGGTTTGGTAACAATTTAGCTACATTTTGGTGAAATAGGAAAGAGGAAGAACATGCAAGAACAGGACAAGAGGGTCCTGGCAGCTTAGGCTGCCCGGTCCCTAATAATAGCCTACATGTCAGCGCGTTACACATCACTTCACCCAAATGTAGGCTACCTGGTATATTTTGGGGTGTTGGTGTGTGATGGACTTGAGGCAACTCTGTCAGGTGTCGCTTTGGTCGGCTGAAGTTGATGTTTTACAAATTGTCCTTTGTGTACACACTGGGCTTCTCTATGAGATAGCTGTATATATCGGGCCATATGATAGCTGGCCATCTGGACATATCTGAAATCCATTCCTCACTTGGAATATTATATGGGTCTGGTAATTTCTCACCATTACTAATAACCAGTTTCTTCAGGTAATCGGTGCAGTCTGAGCTGCTTAGGCTGTTGATATAATTGGTCTGAGCCATCTCTGTCCCAGACCTAGCTACTGAGCTATATATTTACAGTGACGTTTGGCGGTTATTATTTAGTTTTTTTTCTAAATGTTGGCAGGCCGTAAAGTAGCCTAGTCGTAAATATTTTTACTTGATTTTTTACTTTGTTAGCGGTCACTAAGGTTACCACCACGCTCCTGATATTGACGACATCCAAAACAACCGTCACAACCTGGTAAGTTGAGTGAAATTCATGGACATTTCAGCAAGTGGTTTTCTTATTTGTGATGCAATAAAAAGCAAAGAGCTCTTTCTATGAAATAACATTTTATTGCAATTGAGTCAGCGAGAACTTACAAACAATACGGCATCTACACTGTTATCAGTTCACTCCGAAGCAGTCTTTTGCCCCCTGGTTGTGCGCGCACCTAGTATTGTTTGCACACAAGAAAGCCGTCTATAGGACACGCCGACTTCTGCTACACATTTCGTTCACTAAATAGCCACATATGCAAAACCTACTTTTTCGAACTCCTCCCTGGGATTTTGTCCGATCTGCGTGAAACTTGGCACGTCCACTCTTCAGCTCGACCTGATCTTAAATTATCAAAAGAATTTTGCTCGGTCAAAAAATGCGCAAATTATTAACGAACATATTTCTGTAGCTAGCTATAGAAATGGAAACTGTTTAATATCTCGGTCAAAGTAAATGCTATTAACACCAAATTTGAGATCCTTGGTTGCCATGACACTGGATAGGGATGAGCCGAATTTCGTGGATTTTGTCCACAAGGGGGCGCTAAAAATATGGGAAGTTTATATCTTTTTAACGGCTACACCAATTTTTATGAAATTTGGTCGTATGATGTCGGGCCAAGCATACGCGTTTCCTAGGACCAGCGGTGCTAGAAACCCTATTGTAATTGTAAAGATTTTTATTTTTATTTTTCTCCGGCTAAAAGTGGTGCCACAGCCTAAACCGTGCAAGGGAGGGCGGTGCAATTTGGAGGGTTGGTCTAGACTCCTGCGAATATCTCAGACAGGGGGCGCTATAACAGAGGAAAATACGTTTTTGCCTATAACTCCCACACCGTATGTCGTACATTCAAAAACCTTGGATCCTCAGATTCCCTGAATGGAGCTGAATCACTTTGCGGTTAGAACGTTTTTTCAAAAAATCGCAAAAACTGGAAAAACTGCAGCTATTATTATTATTATTAGGGCCCGAGCAGGTCATCGACCTGTGAGGTCCCTATTGTAATTAGAAACATTATTCTTCTTATAAGGGCCCGAGCAGGGAACCTGCGAGGTCAATATTGTTTTTCAAATGATAATTATTAGGGCCCAAGAAGGTCATCGACCTGTGAGGTCCCTATTGTAATTGAAAAAATTATTCTTCTTATTATTAGGGCCCGAGCAGGTCATCTACCTGTGAGGTCCCTATTGTAATTGGAAAAATATTGCTTATTATTATTCTTCTGCGCTTTAACTGCAGTTTTGGAAGCCTGAACATACCCAAGAACTCACCAAATTTGGAATATACGTCACATCTGGCGAAAAATTTTATAATTTAATGTGGTTGGGCGCGGACTTGACCTGCATGCTCTGTAGCGGCCCTAATGTTCAGCCCCACCCCCCACAAGTGCGTAGAAGAACGAAATTCGGTACGCTGATTCCTCATGACCAGACACACAAATACCCCATTTGGACCGATATCGCCACTCCAACAGGAAGTCCGGCATTTTGATGTGTGGCGGCATTTTTGTCCAATTCATGCCTACTTTGAAAACTATCTAGTCCTAGAGCTTAAACACCACAGTCTTCAAATTAACTCAATTATCATCTTCATGCCTTGAAGAACAAAAGTTATTAAAATCTTTAAGCTACGTCATACTTTAGTGGGCGGGGCAGTGGAAACCATTTTTTTCCCTCGCCGTCGAGCATCGAGGCTTAATAACTTCAACATACAATTTCCTATCCACACCAAACTGCTCATAGGTGTAGAGGGTGTCTCCCCGAATACATGACCGCATCAATACTAAGTCGGCCATTTTGCTTTTGGCCGCCATTTTGAAAAAATGCCTATCTTCGTACTTAAATTATCTCCTCCTACAAAAGTAACACCACCGACTTCATAGTCACTCAGTATCATCCTCTGACCTTGAAGATGAAAACTTATGGAAATCTTTATCCTACGTTATACCTGCTGGCCGCGGTGGAGCGGTCAATTCAGATCCTTCGCCGTAAAGCATCAAGTCCTCATAACTTCTTCATATAATTTCCAATCTCGGCCAAATCTCACAGGAATGTAGAGGGAGTCGCCCTGAATAGATCTGTGTTGTCATTGGGTGTGGTCGTGTCCTGCACGCTCTGTAGCGCAGGGGGCGCTATTGTGATGCCCCGCCTCCTGCATGCGCATAGATGCGTTTTTGGCAAATAACTCAAACATTATATGTAGCACATTGTTGAACCTTATATCTACGTGTTCCCTGAATACAGCTGAATGCTCTGGTATAGGCCACACCCACGTTTGCCGTAATTTTCCATTCGCAAAATCGTGACAAATGAAAAACCTACTTTTTCGAACTTCTCCTAGACGATTTGACCGATTTGCACCAAACTTTGCATGTAGCATCTGTGGACCCTCCTGACAAAAGTTAATAAAAGAATTTTGATAGGCCCCACAATACTCAAATTATTAAATATCAACTTCCTGCAGATTTGGTTCAAAACAGGAAGTGTTGCATATCTCCACATTGGTATGGTCTGATGACATGAAACTGAGGTTACTACTTCGCCATAGGCCGCTGAGGCCCTGTGCCAAATTTAAGGTGATGACCACAAGGTGGCGCTCTTTAAACTGAGCTAACTTATATCTCCACATCCGTTCATCGG